>ONZH01011784.1:0-247644 GCA_900303285.1 Rhinella marina | reverse complement strand
AAATATAAAAAAAAAAAATTAGTTTTTCAGTTGTTTTAGCTCAGTGATACAAATCCATTTTACTCAGCTGTGTGTAACCTTTCTGTGTGTCACAGTTCAGCACATTCGCTCCGATCCGTATATACTGTCCAGGTGACACTTTCTGTACGTCACAGAATACAACCAAGTCATTTGCTACCAATATCATCTACCGCTTGATCCAGTAAATTCTCTGTGCGACATTTGTCTGGGTCGCAGACTAAATAGCCACCGTTAACAGGGTGTCAGTCAGTTCTACCATAGTTCTTGCATGTCACGTTCCCAAAAAAACAAAATTAAAAAAAAAATTATTTTTTCAGTTGTTTTAGCTCAGTGATACAAATCCATTTTACTCAGCTGTGTGTAACCTTTCTGTGTGTCACAGTTCAGCACATTAGCTCCGATCCGTATATACTGTCCAGGTGACACTTTCTGTACGTCACAGAATACAACCAAGTCATTTGCTACCAATATCATCTACCGCTTGATCCAGAAAATTCTCTGTGCAACATTTGTCTGGGTCGCAGACTAAATAGCCACCGTTAACAGGGTGTCAGTGAGTTCTACCATAGTTCTTGCACGTCACGTTCCCAAAAAAACAAAATATAAAAAAAAAAATATTTTTTCAGTTGTTTTAGTTCAGTGATACAAATCCATTTTACTCAGCTGTGTGTAACCTTTCTGTGTGTCACAGTTCAGCACACTCGCTCCCATCCGTATATACTGTCCAGGTGACACTTTCTGTACGTCACTTAATTCTACCAGACTGAACAAGTTTGTGGGTTTCAGTACACCAGGCCCGTTTAAATTTTTTTTTTATATCATACACTTATATACAAACAATGTTGAACCCCAGGGCTAAGGGTCGAGGACGAGGGCGTGGGCATTCAATTACTGCAGGGGGAAGAGGCCGTGGTCCTGGGCAGGGTGAGACAGTATCTGCTGATGAGGGAGCTGTGGAATGCCGCAGAGTTACACTCCCTAGCTTCATGTCTCAACTTACAGGGACACGTGGTAGAGGACTGTTGAAACCACAACAGTGCGAACAGCTGATCTCGTGGATTGCGGACAATGCTTCAAGTAATTTGTCCACCAGTCAGTCATCCACGCAGTCCACCCACGTTACCCAAGGGAGCACTCCTATGGCTCCTCCACCTCAACCTCCTTCCCCCCAGTCTGCCCCCTCCCAGGAAAATTTGGAATGTGATCCGGCATACTCTCAGGAACTGTTTTCTGGACCCTTCCCAGAGTCACAAACCACTTCTCAGGTTGCTGCTGACCTCGTTCCCGATGCCCAAGTTTTCCAACTGTCGCAGTCTGTGGGTGATGATGATGACAATGTTGAGTTAGTGGAAGAAGTTTGTAAAGAGGTGTCAGACGATGAGGAGACACGGTTGTCAGACAGTGGTGAAGTTGTTGTTAGGGGAGGAATTCCGAGGGGGAGCAGACTGAGGAATCGGAGGATGATGAGGTGACTGACCCAAGCTGGGTTGATATGCCGAGTGAAGACAGTGCTTCTGAGGTGGAGGCGAGTGCTGCACCAGAACAGGTTGTAAGAGGCAGTGGTGTGGCCAGAGGGAGAAGCAGGGCCAGAGCTGGTGCATCAGCAGCAACTGTTTCACGTAGTGAAGCTCCCGTGGCGAGGCCTTGATGTTCGTAAGTCTGGAGGTTCTTTAAAGAAAGTGAGGATGACCGACGGACTGTGGTGTGCAACCTGTGCCACACCAGGATCAGCAGGGGTGCCACCACTACTAGCCTAACCACCACCAGCATGCGCAGGCATATGAGTGCTAAACACCCCACTCAATGGAACCAAGGCCGTTCACCACCTCCTGCGGGTCCCACCACTGCTCCTTCCCCTGTGTCACTCGCTGCCTCTGCTAGTCAACCCCCTGTGTCACTCGCTGCCTCTGCTAGTCAACCCCCTGCCCAGGACCCCGGCACGATCGCCTCCCGCCGGAAAACCACACCTTCGCCTCCACGATCCTCCACAGCGTCCACCAACGTGTCCGTTCAGCTGTCTTTACAGCAGACGCTGGAGCGCAAGAGGAAATACAGTTCCACCCACCCACATGCCCAAGCCCTCAACGTCCACATCTCCAAATTGCTGAGCCTGGAGATGCTGCCCTATAGGCTGGTAGAGACCGAGGCCTTTCGAAATCTCATGGCGGTGGCTGCCCCTCGGTATTCCGTCCCCAGCCGCCACTATTTTTCCCAATGTGCCGTCCCAGCCCTACACCAGCATGTGTCACAGAACATCATCCGTGCCCTGACCAACGCTGTTTCTGAGAAGGTCCACCTAACCATGGACACGTGGACAAGTGCTGCCGGGCAGGGACACTATATCTCACTGACTGCACATTGGGTTAACTTGGTGGAGGCTGGGACCGAGACTGACCCTGGGGCCGCTCATGTACTGCCCACACCGAGGATTGCGGGGCCTACCTCGGTCACGGTCTCTCAGACGTACTATGCCTCCTCCTCCTCCGACAGTCGGTAGCTCTAGGCGCAGCAGCAGTGCCGTGGGTAAGCGCCAGCAGGCGGTGCTCAAACTGCTGAGCTTAGGTGACAAAAGGCACACCACCTAAGAGCTGTTACAGGGCATCACGGCGCAGACGGATGTGTGGCTGGCACCGCTGAACCTCAAGCCAGGCATGGTTGTGTGTGACAACGGGCGTAACCTGGTGGCGGCTCTGCAACTCGGCAGACTGACACATGTGCCATGCCTGGCCCACGTGTTCAACCTAATTGTTCAACGGTTCCTCAAGACATACCACAATCTGTCTGATTTGCTCACCAAGGTGCGCCGCATCTGTGCGCATTTCTGCAAGTCCACCACAGATGCTGCCACTCTCAGGGCAGCGCAGCGCCGCCTACAACTGCCCGCTCACCGACTGTTGTGCGACGTGCCCACGAGATGGAATTCCACATTAAACATGTTATCCAGAGTTTACCAGCAGCGCAGAGCGATTGTAGACTGCCAGATGTCATCTTCCACCAGAACTGGTAGTCAGGTCTCTCAGATTCCTCAAGTCTACAATGAGGAGTGGACGTGGATGTCTGATATCTGCCAGGTGTTGAGCAACTTTGAGGAGTCAACACTGATGGTCAGCGGCGATGCCGCCATTATCAGCCTCACCATCCCGCTGCTTTGCCTGTTGAAAAACTCACTGCTCAGCATCAAGTCGGATGCTTTGCGCTTGTCACAAGAGACGGTGGAGGAAGATACGTCGCTTGATAGCCAGAGCACCCTCCGGTCTGTTTCTCAGCGCGTATCGGAGGAGGGGGATGAGGATGAGGAGGAAGAGAAGGAGAATGTCGGCGAGACAGTAGAGGGTACCAGTGCTCAGTCCTTAACTTTTGAGCGTGTATGGGCTGAAGAGGAGGACTTGGAGGAGGAGGAGGAGGAAATGGAGAGTCAGGCCAGTGAGGAGAGGGAATTCTTGCGTGTTGGGACTCTGGCGCACATGGCAGACTTCATGTTAGGCTGCCTATCCCGTGACCCTCGCGTTAGAAGAATTTTTTCAAACACCGATTACTGGGTGTTCACTCTCCTGGACCCACGGTACAAGCAGAACCTTTCCACTCTCATCCCTGCAGAGGAAAGGAGTATGAGAGTGAATAGATATCAACGGGCCCTGGTGCACAAGCTGAAACAATTCTTCCCATCTGACGCCGCTAGCGGCAGAGGGCATGGTTCTGTGGGCCAAGTAGTGGGGGAGAGGAGGCGAGCAGGCAGCTTGTCCCGCACTGGCAGGGGAACGCTCTCCAAGGCCTTTGCCAGTTTTATGTCACCCCAGCAAGACACTGTCACCTGTCCCCAGTCTAGGCAGAGTAGGGGGGAGCTGTACAGAAAGATGGTGAGGGAGTACCTAGCTGACCATACCAACGTCCGTAGCAATCACTCTGCTCCATACAATTACTGGGTTTCAAAGCTGGACACGTGGCCTGAACTGGCGCTGTACGCCTTGGAGGTGCTGGCCTGCCCTGCCGCTAGCGTGCTGTCAGAGCGGGTATTCAGTGCAGCTGGTGGCGTCATCACCGATAAGCGTACACGCCTGTCAACTGACAGCGCTGACAGGCTGACGCTTATTAAAATGAACAAAGCCTGGATTTCACCGGAATTCAAATCTCCTCCGGGGGAAAGCAGCTAAAGATTTAAATAACTTATGTATCCGATTCCTCTTCTCTACTCCTCTTCTCTACTCCTCCTCCTCCTCCATATCGTCTTTGCCTAACGCTGATCCAAAAAACACCATTTTTTAGAGGTCCAACTGGCACTCTTTTAGCACAATTTTTCAGGAGGGCCCCCTACAGGCCATCTCTTCAAACAATTTTTCAGGAGGGCCCCCTACAGGCCCTCTATTTAAACAATTTTTCCAGAGGTCCAACTACAGGCCCTCTATTCAAACAATTTTTCCAGAGGTCCACCTACAGGCCCTCTCTTCAAACAATTTTTCAGGAGGGCCCCCTACAGGCCCTCTATTCAAACAATTTTTCCAGAGGTCCACCTACAGGCCCTGTCTTCAAACAATTTTTTAGGAGGGCCCCCTACAGGCCCTCTATTCAAACAATTTTTCCAGAGGTCCACCTACAGGCCCTCTATTCAAACAATTTTTCCAGAGGTCCACCTCCAGGCCCTCTCTTCAAACAATTTTTCGGGAGGGCCCCCTACAGGCCCTCTATTCAAACAATTTTTCTGGAGGTCCACCTACAGGCCCCCTCTCCAATTCCAGTTCCAAGTTTTATTTGCGCATACTGCATACATTTTTATTTTTGGGATAGGTGTGAAAAATAATATTACTTGCGAATCTATATTGCCCAACATTGGATACGGTAGCAAGTAGAAGACCAAACACATGCTGCTCACAGGGTTCCGCAAATTCCTGGTCCACCCGCAAATTCCTTGTCCACAATGTCAAGGAGGACGAGGTTCTGTGGATGAGCAACAAGTCCTTCTGTACTGAAATCGCCGACAAAGTCTCCATCTAAGAACACACAGAGCATTGTGGAGATAGGGGCACAGCTCGCCATCAAAGTGACGAACCCCAACGCCAGACTGCGCAGAGAAGATAACAAATAAATATCTCTGTGGTTATTTTTGCTAAATAAAAGTTAAATAAACCCCCCAAAAATTCATCTGTTCCTGTGCCTGATCCACCCAAGTTGAATCTGTCCCATCATGAGAAAGTCCCCCCCAAGGAGTCCCCACTGTAACTTGCTTCCCATACAAGTACCTCACCCCCCGACACCTGTGTCTCACCATTGTCCACCACCTCCTCAGACAACACTGGTAAATCACCACTGTCAGCACACGGAAACAGCAAAAGGTCTTGCGAATTGGGGCAGAGAATGTTCTGGGCTAGCACATCAGAGAAGGGGTGACTATGGGGTTCCAGGGAGTACGTGACCACATGCAATCTCCATCTAAAAAGTCATGCCACACTTGATCAATCTCATAATTTACGACTGTACCGGTTGATGCTAAATTTTTATGTTGGGGTCCTGTGTCGTCATTCTAACTCCATCCGGCTGTTGTCACCACCACACACGCTATCCCAGGGGGCACTCCTCTGGCTCTTCCAGCGAAACCTCCTTCCCCCCAGCCTGCCCCCCCCCACCTACAGGCCCTCTCTCCAAACAATTTACGTCTTTGTCCTATCTTTCTCTCTCTCCAAACCATTTTTCCGGATAGCTGCCATATACGGTTTTAAACTGAGTAGTATACATACCACAGTTGATCAATCTCATAATTTACGACTGTACCGGTTGATGCTAAATTTTTAAGTCGGGGTCCTGCGTCGTCATTCTAAATCCATCCGGCTGTTGTCACCACCACACACGCTAGCCCAGGGGGCACTCCTCTGGCTCTTCCAGCGAAACCTCCTTCCCCCCACCTACAGGCCCTCTCTCCATACTATTTACCCGGATAGGGGACGTATTAGATATTGTACTGATGTTTTTTGTTTTTCTTCTTTTAATTGCCTCCTGACCTGTGATAGGCAGAGCATGGACACGTCCCCTTAGCTGCAGTGGGAAAGACACTCCCCTGGCCAGAGCAAGCTCTTTTTCCGTTTTCCGTGTTCGAAAAATCCATTAAATATAGGGTCCCAAGATAGGGGACGTATACAGTATTAAACTGAGAAGAATTGATACCATACGGGTTAAAGCAACAGTTTTCCCAAATCCATCCGGCTGTTGTCACCACCACACACGCTAGCCCAGGGGGCACTCCTCTGGCTCTTCCAGCGAAACCTCCTTCCCCCCCCACCTACATGCCCTCTCTCCAAACAATTTTCCCGGGTAGGGGGACGTATTAGATATTGTACTGATTCTGAATTGCCTCCTGCAATAGACGGGAATTGAACCCAGATCAACTGCTTGGGAAGTAGCTATGCTCACCACTATACCACCAGCAGGCACAGCAACTGATAAGAACAGATACAGCAGTGGTGTCACCTGCAGGCGGTGATGGACCTTCGTTGCACCTAGTTGGGTGCTTCCCTAACATGTGATGGGTATTTGCCTCGCCTTTCTTGGTCTGGGTGAGCACAATTGCCATGAGGGTAACCACCAGGCTGTTGCCTGAGGATTTGGGGTAATGGTGGGATTAAGCAGCCTCAGAGGCATCCAAGCATGCTGCCCCTGCTGTTTCCTGTCCATTTCCATGGTGTTTCCATCATTTTCGGAGGTTTCCAGGTTTTCACCCAGCCTTCCCTAGGCAGAGCCTTGGTCCCCCGCAAAAATGCTCGAGTCTCCCATTGACTTCAATGGGGTTCGTTATTCGAAACGAGCACCCGAGCATCGGGAAAAGTTCGACTCGAATAACGAGCACCCGAGCATTTTAGTGCTCGCTCATCTCTAAATATAATATTTTGTAGGGTTATCACAGTTTAAAAGTATGCAATAACTACAGGTGATGTCAGTTCCCACCTCCACTTTTACTTGCAATCTAAGCTTTGTTATTTTTATTGGACATGCAGGACATTTCTTCAGTCAAATGAAGATGACCTAATGACGAGTGTTGTCTCCAAAGTCACCACAAATGGGGTCATCTTCTGCTGGAACTTTGGAGTGCTCTTGTATTATTGTGTCTGAACCTCACTTCAGTGATCCTCATTGAGGTTCAAAGGTGAATTATTGTCAGCATTGTTTGAGAAAAGAAAGGAATGTTTTTTTGCATTTTTATACTACTGGCCTTGGTGTACTGGGTGCTCACAGTAAAAAATCCCTTTAGTGTACTGAATACAGTGAGGGTTAAAGACCTGACATCGAGGAAGAGTAATGACTGATAATTCCCCTCTCTGTGTCTTACCCAAGGTTAGAGTAATGCATTCGCAAAGCTGTTCCATGTCGCTAGTGCTACATGGAGCAGGTGCAGCCTCGGAAGGCACTACATCATTAGATAGATACTTGCAGCCATATTTCTTTTCCTATTGGCCCATTAATAGCTCATAAGAACTATTCCCTGCTCATAGCTGGTAAAGCTCCAGAAGGTAAGGACATCAATATGGAAAATAAAAAATGCTATATTTTCAGAAATTCTATCATGAGACTATTTTACCAGTAATTTTTTCTTTTTAGAAATGATTGATGTGATATTTCATAGATGTATCAAAGAGAATTAGTATAATCTGCCAAAAGGTTATTTGCAGAATTTACAGTCTCTTTTACTCTTAGCAGTTCTTAAGATCTTTTGAAATGTAATTCATCAATCATATTCCATAAAACCACCCACATACAGTGAGTGTATATATTTTAGGTTTTATCACAATTATCATTATAGGAGTTGAACAAGAATAGAAAAACATATCTTGCTTTTTTCAAAAACGGTGCCACACCTGTCTATAGGTTATGTGTGGTATTACAGATTAGCTGGTGTTCATTACCACACACAATTTAACAGGTGTGTTGCTGTTTTTCAAAGAAAACATCAGTGTTTTTCTAATCCTTTAACCTAAATTTTATTAAAGGGGTTGTCCAGCTTTTAGTAAGTAAAGGCTTATGCTCAGGATAGACCATTACTAGCTGATTGACAGGAGTCCAACACCCCGCACCTCTGCCGATCAGCTGTTCCAGTGTAGCTCCATCACCAGAAGTCTGCGCCAGAACTGCACAGTACTGTCAACCTTGTAGTGGAGAGAGCTTGCTTCTACAGTGCTGCTCCCATTGAAGTCAATGGAAGCAGCACTGCAGTGACGAGCTCTGTGCACTACAAGGTTGATGGAGCTGTGTAATTCCAGTGCCGACTTCCAGGAATAGAACTACACCCGAACAGAAAATCACCTGAGGATAGCCCATCACTTATTATAAGCTGGACAACCTCTTTAAAGAGGTTATGCCACGAATATAAATATATCCCACCTAACAGATATCACTGTTTCCCCAAACACTACCATTTATCAAAACTGCCATATTCTAAAGTTATTATAGCCTGCCATTGTGCCGTGTGGCAAATCTGTTTCAATATTCAGTTGCTGTAGATGAAGTCCTGCATTAGAGTTTTGTAATGTAGAATGCAAAACCATCATTGGTAAGAACAAGAGGAGTGGTTAGAGTCACATGTGCTGCCAATGTCAGGACACCCTAAGGCATGATGGCATAGCAGACATATGAATAAACCAGGAAGTAGGATTCAAGCATGGGGGATATGAGAAAACTACAAATAAGATCAACATCTGAATAAAACAAACAAAAACACCCATTCCAATGAGTAATGGGAACTAGAGTAACTGATGTACATAAACTTCAGAGTGGAAACCAGTTTATGTCACACCGCCTTTAAGCTTAGCAGAACTGTCATTAAAGCTAGGAAGAGTAATCATTTCGGGAATTCTTTTTTTCTGAATGTTACATTATATTACCAAATTAGGAGTTATTGTGATTACAAAACTTTTGTGTTTATGTCTTATGTGATTTAGAAACCTGTTGCCATTTTATGTCTTGTTACAGCAGATATTTTTTGCAAAATTGACACGATGAAGTACAGTCATATTGATTGTAACTTTTGAATTAGCTTCTCAGAAACAGAAAAATATTTTGCCAGCATGTTCTGTCAATAACAAAATTCAGACTTGCTAAGAAGTAAACTGAAAAGTCTGAAAGGCCAATATAGGACAATCCCATTAATCTCGGTTTTATAGCATATATAGACACAAAACCTTGTCAAATGAACTGAAAAAATTCTGTCATCAGTGTTACTTTGATATAAAATGTCTAATTCATCATTCCAAAATGTACCTGTTATCCTATTTATTTGGTAGGAATTTCCTCCGATTCACATGTGTTTCTCAAATGCATTGCGTTATTATTAGGGATGAGCGAACCGAACCGTAACGAACCAGATTCATTACGAACTTTGCAAAAAGTTCGTAACGAATCTGGTAAAAAAAAAAACGGTAACGCAAAACTGTAATTTTTTCACAGAATAGACCAGGATACAAGGGATTATTACTCCTATAATCCCTTGTATCCTGGTTTTCTGTGAAATAAAAAAGTGTGACGTCACCCCACAGCCCCTGAAGTGCCTGAGCGCGCCGCCATCTTGTCAGTGCGTCTCAAGACTTCAAAGGGAGAGGAGCTGCAAATTAGATAGACAGACAAAAGATATATATATGTAAATAGATAGATAGCCAAAAAAGTAGATAGATACAGGGAGAGATAGAGAAGGAATAAAAAGGGTTAGTGAGAGAAGCAGGAGAGAGGAAGAGAAAGCTAGATATAGAAGATAAGGTGAAAGATAGGGAAAGAGGCTGAGAAAGCAAGAGATAGGTAGAGGTAGGGAGAGAAAGTAATAAAAATAAAAAAATTGTGAGATCTAGGGAGACATAGGGTGATAAACAAAGAAATACTGAGAGAAAAGAGTCAGGACAGGTAGCATTCCTGTTCCGTGACCGTACACGCTACACGTTGCTGCTCAGCTGGGTGCTGTCAACCCCGTTTAGCCGCAACAAAAAAGTTAAAAAAAACTAAAAAAAAAAAGTTATAAACAACGTTTAAAAAAAGTTAAAAAAAGTTTTAAAAAAAAGTTAAAAAAAGTTATAAAAAAAATAAAGTTTAAAAAAGTATAAAAAAATACATTGTTTAATTTTCTCCCACCCAAATAAAAATATGTCCAAGCGTCCTACTTCCAGCACTTCCCAGGCAAGGAGTGAAACAGCAGGCGGTAGGAGAAGTGGCAGCACCAGGCCCGGTGGCAGCCAGAGTAACAGGCGTGGCAGCAGGGTGCAGCTACCCCTGACGCCCACTGGTCATGTAAGAACCACACAGCCAGCGGTTCTAGATCCTCCAGTTCCACCGCCCAAAGCTCCCAAACGAGGAGTCAAGCATCCGCTGGATCATCCGACACCACCCTTACATGGGACGGTCAGCGAGAGTCCTCTGCCCCGTCCCCTGTTATTAGAATGCCACTCACCTTTGGGGCACCTTCTGCCAGGGAACTGTTGGCAAACCTTGATCTGCCCTTGGAGTCTCTACCACTTTTTAGTGATGAGGAGGAGGAGGAGGAAGAGGAAGTCCACCAAAGTCAGCGGGTGGAACGTAGTGAGACTCCAGAGAAGGTGTTGGCTGTAAGCAGTCAACAGAGCCAGGGAGGGGCATTTAGTGCCACACCTGATATTCTGTCCCAGCCACCGGAGGAAAGTAGCAGTGGTGACGAGTTTGATGACGATGTCGCTGATCGGACATGGCGCCCTCAAGCAGCTTCATCCTCATCATCAGGGGAGGAAATAGAGGTGCCACCGACGCAGCAATATCCCACTGTTTCAAGGAACCGAGGCACAAGAGGGAGGGGTAGAAGCCAAGATACCAGGCAGAGATCACCCTCTCAAAGCCTTGGTCCTGAGAGGGCACCCTCAGGCAGCAGTGGCAGTCAACAGGCAGCAAGACCCCCCGTGGCTGTCAGCAAACCACGGTCCTCTGTCGTCTGGCAGTTCTTCTGCCTGGGGAAAGATAAGCACATCGCTTTGTGCCTGCTGTGCAATTAGAGGGTCAGTCGTGGCAGGGGTGATAATCTCGGGACAACATCCATGCGAAAGCACATGGAAAGGCAACACCAACAGGCCTGGAAGAACCGTGACCCCAATACCACCTCCTGTCAGGATGCACCATACACTGCAGATCCCATCATGCAGCATCCTCTCAGTGGAACTCAGGGCTCATCAGCCTCAGGTGCCAGCACCAGCACAGTGTCACTGCCATCTACACCGCTAATGAGGCAGCAATCCATGACTGAGTCCATGGGCAGACGTCAGGTGTATTCCAGCAGCCATCCCATGGCCCAGAAACTGACCGGACACCTGGTTAAGCTGCTGGTGCTTCAGTCCCTGCCCTTCAACCTCGTGGACTCCCAGCCTTTCAGGGATTTCATGGCGTGTGCGCACCCCAGATGGCGAGTTCCCAGCCGCCACTACATCTCTGGCAAAGCTGTCCCATCACTGCACAGTTATGTGCAGAAAAAGGTGGGTGACTCATTGGGACTCTCGGTGTCCAAGACCGTGCACCTGAGTGCTGATGCCTGGTCCTCTAATTATGGCCAAGGGCAGTACATGTCTGTTACTGCCCATTGGGTCAACATCCTCCCAGAAGACCATCAGGAAGTTGGCCCATTCTTGCCACTGTCACCTCCACGGTGCTTTAGGGGGCCAGCATCGGGAAGCAGAAGTTCTGCCTCCACCACCTTGCAAACATCCGCCGCTTCTACTGCAGTCCAACCTGCCCCGGTGTCTTACCACCGACGTCAGGCCCGGCGCTCTCAGGCTGTCCTCCATTTGGTGAGCCTGGGTGAACGGAACCATAGTGGGCTGGAGCTCCCCTGGACCATCAGGGAGGAGATCGATCAATGGCTGACCCCACGTCAACTAACGGTGGGAAGTGTGGTAGCAGACAATGGGAGGAACATTGTCTCTGCAGTGCAGCAGGGAGGGCTGAGTCATACACCTTGTATGGCACATGTGATAAACCTCATAGTGCACAGGTTTCTTAGATCATTTCCTGCACTACAAGACCTTCTGAGGATGTCACGCAGAGTGTGCAAACACTTCAGCCACTCCTACACTGCAAGGAACACCTTGCTAGGGATCCAGAGACAGCGCAGTCTGCCCCAGCATCGGCTAATCTGCAACGTGCCAACATGCTGGAATTCTGCCCTCCATATGCTGGACCGCCTGTACGAGCAAAGGTCAGCCGTTACAGACTACCTCATGGGGCAATCAGGCAGCTTCACGCCACACTGCGACTTCCAAGTCACACACTGGCAGATGATGCGTGAAGTCTGCCAATTGTTGATCCCTTTTGAGGACGCAACTTTGTTTGTGAGCAGGCAGGACTCTGGGATCAACGATATCATCCCACTCGTCCATGTTCTGGAAAGTGCGCTGAAAAGCATCATCAGCCAGGATTCCCAGGCCACCACTCCAAGGCTGAACATTGCCTTGAGCCCAGAGATGGATGAAGTGCAGATGGAGGGTGAGGAGGAGGAAGATGTGTACGCCCAGCCATTCCACACACCGCCACCTGGCTTCTCTGCCTCTCAATCACAGGAGGAGATGGAGGATGAGGTGGAAGAGGAAGTGGAGGAAGACCCCAGCAGACCCTGGAACTATACCGAGGACAGTGTAGAGGAGAGGCGCTCATTGTCCTTGGTGCAGATGGCAAGGTGCCTGCGGGAGTGTCTGAGGAGTGACAGCCGGATTGTGGACATCCGCCAGAGGGACCAATACTGGCTGGCCACCCTGGTGGACCCTCGCTTACGCCGCAAAATGGCAGAATTTTTTCCGCCATCAGAGAGGGAGGCAAAACTGGGGTACTACCGAGACCTACTCACCAGTCAGTTGGTCTCAACTTACCAGCGAGACCAGCCAGGTTCCCAGACAACATCTGCTCGGGGGAACCAGCGCGCTCCACTACCACCACCACTAGTGGAGGTGTGAGAAGTCGCTACAGCCTCCAATCGCTGATGAGCGATTTCATGCAGCCAGCTGCTGAAGAGGGGACACAACACCGGACTCATGGCGTGGACCAGCATGAGCTCACCCACCAGGTCACTGCCTTCCTGGATTGTACCCTGCCCCAAAGTGTCACCGACCCCGTGCAGCACTGGGCAGAGAAACTGGACATTTGGCCTCAACTGGCAGAGTTTTCTTTGGCTCTGCTGTCCTGCCCAGCCAGTAGTGTTGCGTCAGAGAGGGTGTTCAGTGTGGCAGGTAACATCGTAACACCGCAAAGAACGAGGCTCTCTTGCCACAGTGTTGAGATGCTGACTTTTATAAAGATGAATCGTGCCTGGATTACATCGGATTATACCACCCCCCTGCCTGATGTGAATGACTAAGTCATCAGTCACCCGTCTTGCATGGCAATCCGTGTGTCCAAGAAACTGACCTTAATATCCCAAATATTTGCCCAACGTAGAAATCCGTAATTTAACTTATTAAGTAATGTTCCCCCCTTAGACCCCAAATTAAACAAAATCACCTTAAAAATTCCCTACTTAATTCGGATACATTTAAATAAACAGAACCCCATCTCCAAATTTAATGCCCATGGTGTGTTGGCCATTTAACATCTCCACACCAGCTTAATGCCTCACACCGGTGCACCGTCCAACCCATACCCCAAGAACAGTACCATCCCTAAAATAATCCCCACGACTATGCTTCACAAAGTGGGGATTTCACCTTTTGTGAACTATAGCCGTGGGGTTCTATCCCTGGCGCCCGTGCCAAGGAACACTACTCACCGTTTTGTGAGCGGGTACTAACTGTTCTTGAGGTATTTTGTTGATATCATGAGAGTAGTAAAATCTCTCAGACTCCCACTATTGTAGCTGCAATTATTCAGCCGTTATAGCAAGGTTCGTTTTAGCTTCGGTTCGTACGAATCCGAATTTCACGAAAGTTCGCCAAACTGAACCGAACCGAACTTTTCAAAAGTTCGCTCATCCCTAGTTATTATACTTTATAGGTATTGTGAGGCTTTGGCCAAGCTTTCAGCCATTGGGGTAAATATACTACAGACAGAAGCTGTGTGCCTCATATATTAAGTGTCACATACACTTTTTTGCCAAGGCTGACGGGATGCAAAAGGGGGAGGAGGAGGGGCTGTGTCTTTAGACACACCAAAATTTGGGCATATACTGTAGGCCTTATCATGACCAATGTGTGCTATGTTGATCTTGAAGGGCCCTGCGCTGCTTAATTGGAATGTCTCCTCTGACGTTCCATGCGCCAAACTGAAATCTACTCCAGCTCATAGCTGACATAGATTTCAGTCATTATTTACATCAGTTTCTGGTGTAAAGGATGATAAATATGGTAGGACCGTTGCCCACTTACACTGTGCCCACACCATGCCCCTTTTTTGTAAACTGGGGACGCTGTCATAAAAATGGCAGTTAGAACAAAAAAAATACAAAAATTGGCACTGGGGAATGATAAATTCCATTATTCTGAAACACAGTTGTGACACAAATTCTGGTGCATTTTTAGAGTATCTAGTTTAGGTTTGCACTTATTAGTAGATCTACCCTATTATGTTCAGCATTATCTTTATACTTGACTCACTGCACAGGTAGTTATGGGAATTATGATACTGTAATTGTTCAATAGACATTTAAGGATAAAGCTATAAAATACCTTTGTAATGTTGTATTGATTTAGGCAAAAAAACAACTAATCATTAATGTTATGACAAAACTACACTATTCTAGACATCACTGCTGATGACTTTTCAGAATAAACTGTGATGTGTGTACAAGCGTGACTGAACCTTTGCCCATTGCATGACTTTTATCTGTTTTTATCAGCAGCTTTACTTCTCTACAGGCTTCATCTCTAATTTACAGTTCCAGAATGGGTGGAGACTAGCTGCTTTGGTGTCTCCTATACACAGAAAACCCAGAGAAGAGGAGAGCATGCTTCCTTATTCCTATCTCTCTCACATACATAGAAGAAGCAGGCGCACTGGTGTAGCAGCACCTGTGTGTAGTTATACTTTCTCTCTCCGCATTGCTCCTAAACTCCCCCTGCTTTGCTCTGCTTCATAGACCTTTATGGGCAGCAACTGTAACCTGATTTCTAGGTGAGCTAACGATATGTATTCATCTCTGCCCCTCTGAAGATGGAGTGATTAGTGTAGGAGGAAAGGAAGAGGAGTATGAGGAGAGAAAGAGAAATTCTACTGTAATAAGATATATTTAAAAAATTATCACCGCCACTTGCACTATTGATTTATAGAAAACAAACGCTATGATGTTTCCTAAATTATAAGTGATTTCAGTGTTTATCAGGATGTCTTAGCACTTGTCAGAAATATGGAATAACAAAAGAAAAACACTAAAATGTCAAAGAGCCCCTGTGAGGACTGCATATATAACCATCTTTCTATTCTTGCCTCTCCGGCCCTGACCCCTGGTGGGAGAACCACTGACTCAGAACCTGCCTCTAAAGACTGATATATTCAAAATTCTCAGGATACTATTCTCAGTTATGACCTCCAGAGTTACTTTGAAGAATTTCTTTTCTGTATCACTGAGCTCAGTAACGTTTTACCAAGACATACTGTGATGTTTTTTTTTTGTTTTTTTTTTACTGAAAATCAAAAGAATGACCATTTAAAGGTAACTGAAGGTTCATATATTTTAGAAGGTATTATCTTAAAATATTAGCCCATATTTAACTCTGTGATATTTATATCTATATTGTTGCCACTGTATGACTGAGAGGGTAGGGTGAGGATTAGGGATGAGCGAACTTTTGAAAAGTTCGGTTCGCTTCGGCGAACTTTCTTGAATTTCGGATTCCCGCACAAATAACGAACATACAGTGTAATGTTGTCAAAGGTGCGCTACTTAACTGAATATGTACGCATTAGCGTACGCATACACTGCGTCTGCGAACATTCCTACTCAAGTAACGAACATACAGTGTAGCGTTGTCAATTGTACGCTACTTAACTGAATATGTACGCATTAGCGTACATTCTCAATAAATATGCGTATATTTTGCGTCGCCGTTATTTTAACCAGATTCGTTACGAACTTTCTCAAAATTCGGTTCGGCGACGAACCGAACTTTTGGGAAAGTTCGTAACGAATCTGGTTCGTTACGGTTCGGTTCGCTCATCCCTAGTGAGGATTTAACATATTGAATTGCTTATGCTTTTGTCTATTATGGAACACAAAGAGACTTTAAAATTTCACATCTTTTATAGGTTTTATTTGTCATTGCATTGATGACTATTGTGTGAGCCAGAGATTATAATCTGATGTAGGCTTCTGACCTTTGGGTTGCTCTCTGCTGAGCTATGCTCTGTCAAGGAACAGCTGTGTTCTTGAAGGCCAGAACTTCACAGTAAATATACTTATAGGAAATGACAAAATCCCCTGTGCTGGATTATTACTTCTAAAAAGATGGATGGTTCACATAAAATCAAGGTCAATTTCTCTTGAATTTGTAGTTGTATTTAAAAGTACATATGTTACTGTTTTTTTTAGACATTATCCTTACTCTATTACCATTTCTTCTATTTAATTCTCCACGTGTTATTGTCCTATAGAGCCATGAGGAAAATTTACTTAAGAACTAGTCGGGGAAGGCTCTAAATGCTGACCAATTACATTCACTGTTGCTGAGCTGGGAGGTCACAGGAAAGGCCAATCAGCTGTCAGGATGTAGCTAAAGCTGTTTACCGTCAAAAGTGACAATATGTCGGTACTTCCTGTACCAAAAATGACTGCAGCAAATGACTAAAAACATAATATATAGTAACGAAACATATTTAGCACAATTTGCTGGTGTTGTAACTTTTAATTAATTTAAAGATATGACTATTTTTAAGTTTTGGGTAAAAATTATTTAAACAAATTAAAACTGCAAAAAAACCCAAAAGCAATTTGTAGTGTTTTATATCAAAATAACTGTGCTCAGTTTCAAGGGATTCCTTGTATTTGTGACAGAGCCCTTGAGATGGAAATAGACTGAAAGAATATGAAGAAAGCAATTTTAGAATTTAATTAGAACACAGAGTGACTTAGAAGCAAAGTTATTTCCATATAGGAAGTCTTGTTTACTTCCAGGTAGTGAAGATAAAGGCAATTATTAACCCCTTAAGGACAGAGCCCATTTTGGCCTTAATGTCTGGGCCAAATTTTGGAATTCTGACATGTGTCTCTTCAATAAGTAATAACTTTGGGATGGTTTACAGATTCCAGTGATTCTGAGATTGTTTTTTCGTGGCATATTCTACTTTATGTTAGTAATAGATTTAGGTCGATATTTGCAGTGTTTCCTTGTGAAAAATTCCACAATTTCATGAAAAATTGGAAAAAATTGCTTTTTTTTTACTTTAAAATTCTCAGCCTCTAAACTACATAGCGACACCACATAAATTAGATATAGATTCATATCTGCAATATGTCTACTATATGTTGGCATCAGTTTTTTAGCGTGCTGTTATATTTTCACGGCATAAGAGGGCTCCATAGTTTAGTAGCAATTTTCCAAATTTTCATGAAATTTTCAAAATCAGATTTTTTGTAGGACGAGTCCAGTTTTCAAGTGGATTTGAGGGATCTGCATGTTAGAAAACCCAATAACTCACCCCATTTTAAAAACGTCACCCCTCAAAGTACTCAGAATTAGATTGTTGAAGTTTGTTAACCCTATAGGTGTCTCACAGGAATAACCCAAAGATAGTCTGTAAAAATGGAAAATCAGATTTTTTAGACTTACACATTGGTGTAACCCCAAATTTTTCATTTTCACAAAGGGTATAAGGATAAAAAGCCCCACAAAATTTGTGGTGCAATATCTCCCGAGAACGGAAATACCCCATATGTCTATGTAAAGTATTGTGTGGGTGCACAGAACGGCTTAGAAAGGAAGCAGCGCAGTGTGAATTTTGGAGAGTGGATTTGGCTGGAATTGTCACTGGGGGCTATGTTGCGTTCACAAAGCCCCCCTGTGTCTGAACACTGGAAACCCCTCACATGTGACCCCATTTTGGAAACGACACCCCTCAAGGAACATTTCAAGGGGTGCAGTGATCAGTTAGACCCAATTGGTAAATTACAGAAATTTAGGAAAGTGGACAGTGAAAATGAAAAATCAATTTTTTTGTTTTCACTGTCCACTTTCCTAAATTTCTGTAATTTACCTATTGGATCTAACTGATCACTGCACCCCTTGAAATGTTCCTTGAGGGGTGTCATTTCCAAAACGGGGTCACTTATGGAGGGTTTCTACTGTTCAGATACCGGGGGGGCTTTGTAAACGCAACATAGCCCCCAGTGACAATTCCAGCCAAATCCACTGTCCAAAATCCAAAGGGGGCTCTTTCCTTTCTAAGCCTTGCAGTGGGCCCGTACACCACTTTATATCCACATATGGGGTATCTACATTCTCGGGAGAAATTGCATCACAAATATTGGGGGGCTTTTTCTCCTTATAACCCTTTTGATAATGAAAAATATAGGCCTACCTCAACATATAAGTGTAAAAAATATTTTTTTTCATTTCCATTGTCCACTTTAATAAATTTCTGTAAGTTACCTATAGGGTCTAACTGTTCACTGCACCCCTTAAAATGTTCCTTGAGGGGTGTCGTTTCCAAAATGGGGTCACTTTTTGGGGGTGTTCACTGTTCAGATACCAGGGGGGCTTTGTAAAAGCAACATGGCCCCCCAGTGACAATTCCAGCCAAATCCACTCTCCAAAATCCAAAGGACGCTCTTTCCTTTCTAAGCCATGCTGTGGGCCCGTACACCACTTTATATCCACATATGGGGTACCTACATTCTCAGGAGAAATTGCATCATAAATTTTGTGGTGCTTTTTCTCCTTACACCCATCCATTTTCACAAGTGGTATAAGGAGAAAAAGCCCCACAAAATTTGTGATGCAATTTCTCCTGAGAACGTAGATACCCCATATGTGGATGTAAAGCTGTGTATGGTTGCACAGCATGGCTTAGAAAAGAAAGAGCGCCCTTTTGGATTTTTAACAGTGGATTTGGCTGGAATTGTCACTGGGGGCTATGTCACATTTACAAAGCCCCCCTGTGTCTAAACAGTGGAAACCCCCCACATGTGACCCCATTTTGGAAACGACACCCCTCAAGGAACATTTCAATGGGTGCAATAAGTGGTTACACCCCATAGGTAAATTAGTTTGGGAAAATGGATGGTGGAAATGAAAAACCCATTTTTTTATCTCCACTATCCATTTTCCCAAACTACAGTAACTTACCTATGGGGTCTAACCACTCATTGCACGCATTGAAATGTTCCTTGAGGGGTTACGTTTCCAAAATTGGGTCACATGTGGGGGTTTCCACTGTCCAGACACTAGGGGGGCTTTGAGACCATGACATAGCCTCCAGTGACAATTCCAGCAAAATCCAAAATCCAAAGGTCACTCCTTCCTTTCTAAGCTCTACTGTGCGGGCACACACCACTTTACATCCACATATGGGGTATCTAGGTTCTCAGGAGAAATTGCATTACAAATAGTGGGGGGCTTTTTCTCCTAAGACCCCTTGTGAAAATGAAAAATTAGGCCTACCCCTATATATAAGCGTAAAAAACCCCTATTTTTTACACTTATTTTTTGGGTGGGCACAATTTTTTCATTTTTATAAGGGGTCTTAGGAGAAAAAGCCCCCCAATATTTGTAATGCAATTTCTCCTGAGAATGTAGATACCCCATATGTGGATGTAAAGTGGTGTGTGCCCGCACAGTAGGGCTTAGAATGAAAGGAGCGCCCTTTGCATTAGTCTGGAATTGCAATGTATTTCTATTACCAGGAGTGAACAGGGCAGGAATTCCTCTGCGTTCCGAAGTACCTGGCTTGTGACATCACATAGTTTTATAACTATGTAATGTATTTCGAGGGGGCCGGAGTTTTCAACACAACACTACACTATACTATAGAGCCATAGGCTGACCAGATGGACATGTCTTCATTCAGCCTTACAAACTATGTAATCCATTTACACAGCAATGGATAACATAGTTTGTAAGGCCGACCAAAGACATGCATCCATCTGGTTCAGCCTATGGCCCTGTAGTGTTGATCCAGAGGAAGGCAAAAACCCCAGGAGGCAGACGCCAATTTACCTCACTGTAAGGAAAAATTCCTTCCTGACTCCAATCTGGCAATCAGAATAAATCCCTGGATCAACAATCTTCTCGGTTGAGTTCACCGTGACCGTTTCCTCTGGTCCATGGTGTCTCAACGTTCTTACAGTGAAGAATCCCAGGGGTGACCTAAAAAAATGGGGACAAAGATCACAGAAATCTAATACTCCATAGACGTGTGGTACTCCTTGAAGCATTCATTTATGCAGAGGCCCGGGTGATCGGGACAGGTGTCACATTGATATCTGGTGTCACTTCGTATACCTCTTTTGTAACACACTCTGCATTTTTTCTGTGATCGTCTCTTTTTCCCGGTGTGGGGGACTTCACCCGGGAAATGTTGCCCTGGGACAATACGGGGGCCTTCAGTTCCAGAGGTGCTCGCCTGTTCTTGGTCACCAAATATCAAGGCCTTTATTACTACCTCCTGGAACTGAAGGGACCTCCCTGTGTAACCGTTCAAGCGGCAAAGTACAAAGGCATTGTACATTGCCGTTTGAACCATGTGGACAACCAGCTTCTTGTACCAGACTCTGGTTTTCCTCATGGCGTTATATGGTTTGAGGACTTGATCAGACAGATCAACTCCTCCCATATAATGGTTGTAATCCACAACACAGGATCTGTGTTGTGGAACCACACAGCGTCACAGGGGTGCTGCCGCTGTCATGTATGGTGGTCAGCATAAGGACATCCCTTTTGTCCTTATATCTGACCAGCAACATGCTCTCACTACAATAGGCCCTACTATCGCCCCGTGGCATCGATGTTGCTAACGGAGAGGTTGGGAGGCCTCTCAGGTTTTTCCTTGCAGTGCCGCAAGCTGTGGTAGCTCGGGCAGCAAGGGCCTGAAAGAGATGGACGTTGGTGTAGAAGTTATCAATGTACAGTTGATAACCCTTGTCCAGCAGTGGGAACATTAGGTCCCACACTATTTTCCCGCTAACTCCAAGGGTGGGGGGGCATTCTGGAGGCTCTATGCGGGTATCCCTCCCTTTGTAAACTCTAAACCTGTAAGTGTACCCGGAGGTACTCTCACAGAGTTTATAGAGTTTAATCCCGTACCGTGCCCGCTTACTGGGCAGGTACTGCTGGAAGTGAAGTCTGCCCTTGAAACTTACTAGGGACTCATGAAGGGACAGAAACTTCTCCGGGGTATAGGCCTCAACAAATTTCTTGGCGAACTGATCTATGACCGGCCGTAATTTGAACAGCCGGTCATATGTGGGGTGATCACGGGGTGGACACATTGCATTATCATTGTAATGCAAGAACATGTACACGAACGTGTGCGGTCAGTGCCCGTGCTATGAACGGCAATTTACGATCTGCGTCCGACGGTCAGCACCGTAAAACAGTAGTGCATGCACTTCTTTTTTGCGGTGTGGAGGCACAGCCAAAAACACCACGGAAGCACTCCGTAGTGCTTCCGTGGTGTTCCGATCCGTGCCTCTGTTCCGCATCTCTGGATTGGGGACCTATTCAAATGAATGGGTCCGCGATCTGTGATGCGGGGTGCACACGGCCGGGGCCCATGTATTGCGAACCCGCAGTGTGCATGAGCCCTTAGGAGGAGCCTGGGCATTGTGGGGGTGTTTCTACTTTTGGATAACCCCTTTAAGTACAGTAGACATTATGTGCAAATTCAAAAAGTTCTCTAAAGGTTGTAAGCAACCTCATAGAAATACACTAGTTATCCAGTGATCAATTGAATACATTTCAAAACTCTATCTACAAGAAGCAATATTATAGTTAATGTGAAAAAAGGGAGCAACTATCTGAAAAAAGCAGAAAACAAAAAATTTAAAAATTTTGATGGTGTCCCTACTAGAGATGAGCGAGCATGCTCGGCCGAGCATGCTCGAGTGCCATTTTTGCGTATTTGCGTACGCATTTTAAAATTCGTACGCTATTCATACGCATATTTTAATCTATACGCAAATGCGTACGAATAGCGTACAAATTGAATTTGTACGCTATTCGTACGCTATTCGTACGCATTTGCGTATAGATTAAAATTTGCGTATGAATAGCGTACGAATTTTAAAATGCGTACGCAAATACGCAAAAAAGGCACTCGAGCATGCTCGGCCGAGCATGCTCGCTCATCTCTAGTCCCTACCATTCATACTTTCTGAAAGGGGCCTCAAAAAACATATAACAAATGATATTTCATCTTAGGCTACCATTGGGTACATTTTGTTGGGTTTCTGTTGCTTTTAGATGGCCAATGCTCAATAGGATTTTGTACACCTTGGCCCCATCACCAATGAAAGACATGATAGTAGTATGAACAGACTTCTAATTTCTAAATCAATAGCTAATTTCGCGTCCTCTTAATCACGTTTTGTTTTGCCTACAAATTCCTTACGTTAGATATGATAATTTCTAGGTGTTATTTTAGACTGTGATGGTATAAAATATACTGGCCTTTAAGGTTTCCATTTCCGTAAAACAACACTTTATCATTTTTTATTCTACAATACATTTTACAGTTAAATCCATTTTCTGCTTCCAGAATTTCAACTTTATTCCACTGCTGTGCGGGAAGCATTAGCACGGTCTCCTCTTTAACAAAGCATGAAATGAAGCATATATTATTCTAATTCCACAATGGGAACCTGAAGTACCACCTACTGAATTTCTATAACATACCTTTTATTTTCCTAATTGTTAAACAAGTACTTTTGTACTCGCTGAAAGGAACTTTCATTATGATCAAAATGCAGGAACTGGATCTAGATGATTTTAGATGGATGTGAAGATGTCAGTGACACAATAACATTTATGTTTGCATTTCGTCATTGATAGTGCTTCTAAGGCCTGATTCAGAAGGTAAGATTTTCTGTCTGTGTGCTATTCGGACTGGCCTATTAAAATAAGTTGTCCAATTCACACTTCGGTTTAAAAAGCTCAAGGGGGTACATTATCAGCTATGCCCAAATCTCTGCTTAATATCTATACACTCCCCAATCCCAACCAGTCCCCTTTATGTCCCCACACAGTAGAATGGCCCTTTTAATCCCCCCTTCACAGTAGTTATGTCCTCTTGGTGCCCCCTACGGTAATATGCCCCCTTAGTCTCCCCTTCACAGTGGATCTAAATAAGCAGCTTGACATACTTAGGGGCATTAAACACCTGGAGAGAGGCTTAGACCTCACAGTACAGGCACTGGCTGGGGTCAGTGAAGAGGAGGAGGGAGGAGGAGGGCAAGATCAGGACTATCAGGTCAGCAGTTGGGTTAATGTAGTAAGGAGGGGTAGAGGGAAAAGTGCCAGGGAGGCTAGTCCTGAGCTGGAACGCCCTAGTAAATATGCCTGTTTAGCTGATATTAGGGATGAAAGCCCAGGACCAGTGATACTGCAGCAGGCCATTTCTCCTAGGAACCAGGAGGATGACCGCTGCAGGAAGGATGGGAAAAGGAGAGCAGCAAAGGCCAGACAGATGCTGGTGGTAGGGGACTCTATTATTAGGCAGACAGACAGGGTCATCTGTCGCCGAGACCGTGAATGCCGAACAGTGTGTTGTCTCCCGGGTGCTCGGGTTCGGCATATCGCGGATCGGATTGACAGATTGCTGGGTGGGGCTGGGGAAGACCCGGCGGTCATGGTACACATTGGCACCAATGACAAAGTCAGGGGGAGATGGAAAGTCCTTAAAAATTATTTTAGGGAACTAGGAGAGAAGCTCAAGTCCAGGACCTCCAAGCTAGTGTTTTCAGAAATACTACCAGTGCCACGAGCGTCACTAGAGAGACAACGGGAGATTAGGGAGTTAAATAAGTGGCTCAGAGGCTGGTGCAGGAAGGAAGGGTTTGGGTTCATGGAGAACTGGGCCGACTTCTCTGTCGGCTACAGACTCTACAGTAGGGACGGGCTGCACCTTAATGGGGAAGGTACAACTGCCCTGGGGGAAAAAATGGTTAGACGGCTGGAGGAGCTTTTAAACTAGGATCTGGGGGGAGGGTGGGGGGTAATACTAATATGGGGGTAGATAGTGTAGATAGAGAGTGGGTCATAGGAGGGGAGAGTGGGTGGTTAGTGGGGGTTGGGATTAGTGAGGAATGTAGGGAGAATATTGGGCAAAACATCAACCAAAGTAACCCAAAAACCCCGGATATTCACTTCACAGGTAATAGTAATTTAAAAAGGGGGGTAAAAATATACATAGACCTCTTAAGTGTATGTACACTAATGCCGGAAGCCTGACTAATAAAATTGGTGAACTGGAATTAGTGATGTGTGAGGAGGACTATGACATAGTGGGAATAACTGAGACATGGCTGGATGATACCTATGACTGGGCAGTTAACGTACAGGGTTACAGTCTGTTTAGAAAAGATCGCCAAAACCGGAGAGGGGGAGGTGTCTGCCTTTATGTAAAGTCCTGTCTAAAGCCCACACTCCGGGAAGATATAAGTGAGGGGCATGAAGATGTGGAGTCACTGTGGGTAGAAATAAATGGAGCCAAAAACAATAATAAAATACTAATAGGAGTTTATTATAAACCCCCTAGTATACCAGAGCCCATAGAAAATCTACTTCTAAACGAAAAAGACGAGGTGGCAAATTATAATGAGGGGAAGAAGTAGAACTGCGTCTTAAAAAGATTAAAATAGACAAATCGCCAGGACCGGATGGCATACACCCCCGTATCCTAAGAGAATTAAGTAATGTCATCGCCAGACCTTTATTTCTGATATTTAAGGACTCTATACTGACAAGTCCAATAAAAGAGTTCAAGAGAGGCCTGGATGTATTTTTGGAAGGTAATAATATTACAGGTTATAGTTACTAGAGAGGGGTCGTTGATCCAGGGAGTGATTCTGATTGCCTGATTGGAGTCGGGAAGGATTTTTTTTCCCCTAAAGTGGGGAAAATTGGCTTCTACCTCACAGGGTTTTTTTTGCCTTCCTCTGGATCAACTTATAGGAAAACAGGCCGAACTGGATGGACAGATGTATTTTTTCGGCTTTATAAACTATGTTACTAAGAATAAAGACATCAAAATTGTCTCATCTTGGCATCAAAACTGTCAGAAACCCCTGATTTAAATGCCAGTGTGTACAGAGTCTAAAAGTAGATTTATATGTACTGATTTTTCAATTTATACTTACATTTTTTTTCGATAAATCTAACTATGTTTGTGATATATGCAATTCTGCTGCCTCCACTGGTACCTGCATTCATACAAGTAGATTGCCTATGACCAAAAAGCACTTGATTCTCAGCTGCCTTTTCTTAGTTTTGTGTGAAATTAGTCAGTATTAGGGCTCATTGACCATATGGTCGCCGTGCCCCTGTTGGGGACTAAAAATAACGGTCCACGATAGACTAGCAGCGACCGCATGAATCCTGCATTGACTTGAATACGTCTGCGATCCGCAAATTATGGCAAAAGTTAGGATATGTGTTATCTTTGCGATGCGGAAGCATGGACCTGAAAGCCCACAGAAGCGCTTCCGAGTGTTTCCGTTGGCTTCCGTTGCCTCCACTCCTCAAAAGATAGGACATGTCCTATGTTTTGCTGTATTTTGCAGATCGCAGAGCCATTCAAGTCAATGCGGGATTCACACGGCCGGTGCCTGTGTTTTGCAGACTGCAATTTGCGGTATGCAATACGGGCACCATGGCCATATGGTCATGTGAATGAGTCCTAACTTGGAATGTATTGATTTGAATTCCTTTACATCTCAAAATAAAATAGAGCAGTATTTTTATTTCTGTAGAAATCCAAAGACGCTTATTACAGTAGATATACATTGCACATGACTGCTCTGTCAGGGAATGGTCATGCAGATTATTACAGGTAGATTAGACGATAACTTTACGCTGCTGAGTATCAAATTTGTTCATAAAAAATGAACAGCGGAGTTCCATGTGCCAAATTGTTTAAAAGGTCAGTAACCACCTCTGATTTTTCACCATCAAGTCTGCAGACCCTTTATGACATACTGATAGACATCACTGAAGGGGAGGTTAGTAAGTTCTGTTTGGAAGCAAAATAGTAACAATTTCATATAGATACTGTATTAGTAACAACTGTCATAGCTTAATATGGTTAAATATTAAGGGCTCAACACAGTCAGGCCTCATGCACACAGCTATTGCCCGGCCGTGCCCGTATTGCGGCCCAAAAAACAATG
The DNA here is from genome assembly GCA_900303285.1 of Rhinella marina. Lineage (NCBI taxonomy): Eukaryota > Metazoa > Chordata > Amphibia > Anura > Bufonidae > Rhinella > Rhinella marina. Next base: position 221,345 of record ONZH01011784.1, on the reverse strand, counting down.
GGTCTGCCATATACAGGCCCGGCCTTTTGTGCACCACATCACAGATGTGGACCTATTCTCTTGAATGGGTTCATAATCTGGAAGGTACGGTGCGGAAAGGAGGCATGGAACTGACCAAAGCGATGTGGAGTGCTTCCGTGGGTTTCTCTCCGTGCCTCTGCATTGCAAACAACAGAACATATTCTATTTTTTTGCGGTGCCGATGGAATCGGTCTGCGGCAGCCACATGGATGGTGCCTGTGCATTGGTCACCACAAACTGCGGTCCCCAATGCACAGAGGGGCTGGGCAATGGCGTGTGCATGAGGCCTCAGAGTCAAGTTTTAAAGGGAGTCTTTCTTTCACCAATATAACTAAGAGCACTGCCCCATAGAAGATTGCATACACATCCCAGACATACCTGTGTGCACTTTGTGTGTGTATTACATGTCCAGGAAAAGCACGTTTATTCTGCAGGAAAACAGCTCCCAAGTACCCATCTCTGCTTCTGCAAGTGACCAAAGCAAACTAGACTGAAGAGGGGAGGCTGCTTTAGCTGCTCATATCTTGGGATTGGTAGCAGATAGGTAGCTTAAAACCGATGTCTGGCCATATAAATTGATGACCCATTGTCAACAGTTAATTAGCAGGAGTGGGACTCACGGCTAATGGGCCGAGGCTGCCTTACTGCACAGGAGCAACCCATGTACATTGTGGATAATCAGGCCAGGAAATCCTGGAAGTGCCTGGAATCTAACTACACTGAGGAGTGCAGGGAGCGCAGTGCTGGCTTGGTAGGAATATTTTCAACATTATCACTAGATATGAGTGAAGTTTAAGAAAATTCAATTCAGCTGCTTCGCCAATTTTACAAAAAAATTTGCTCAGTGATGAATTACTTCGTCACGAAGCGCATTTTTTGTACAGTAAGTAGTAAGTGCAATAAAAGTGAGCTGTGATAGCGCCACTCCCGTCATTGTATCACTGAGGTGCCGCGTTCATACATGATTGCGGCATCTGAATGTAAAAACAGTGTAAAATTAACATAAAAAAATTAAATCAAATTTACTGCCTCCATTTGCTCGAGACGGGCCGGCCGCCTCCATCTAGCTTGACGATCTGGGGCGAAATCTCTTGCGCTCCGAGATGATGTCATCAAGCATATGGAGGAGGTAAATTAGTTTTTTAGACTAATTCAGGTTAAATCGATTCGCTAGCACAAGGAAATTCGGCTTCAAGGCGAATCAAATTTATCCTGAAAATTCGGGATCGATTTCCACTTTGGTGGATTTGACGCTCTCATCTCTAATTATCACTGTTAAAGTGCTTAATGACATGAGGTAGGGACCATTAAAAATGTGGATAACCCCTTTAAATATTATCCACTCATTGGTGGCCAGAAGACTCAGCAGAGATTTGACATCTTGGTAACAAAATGGTGTTGGCACTCTAATTCTGATTAATGTTGCTTTGTCTATTCTGATCCTGTTCAAACCAGAATGGTTCGAAGGTATGGAGTAAAATTGCAATTTTGAAAGTACTGGTTTGGAAACTAAATCATATATCTGATAGGTGACCACTAGAGATGAGCGAGCACTAAAATGCTCGGGTGCTCGTTATTCGAGACAAACTTTTCCCGATGCTCGGGTGCTCGTTTCGAGTAACGAACCCCATTGAAGTCAATGGGAGACTCGAGCATTTTTGCAGGGGACCAAGGCTCTGCCTAGGGAAGGCTGGGTGAAAACCTGGAAACATCAGAAAATGATGGAAACACCACGGAAATGGACAGGAAACAGCAGGGGCAGCATGCATGGATGCCTCTGAGGCTGCCTAATCCCACCATTACCCCAAATTCTCAGGCAACAGCCTGGTGGTTACCCTCATGGCAATTGTGCTCACCCAGACCAAGAAAGGCGAGGCACATACCAATCACATGTTAGGGAAGCACCCAACTAGGTGCAAAGAAAAATTGTTTAGAGAGAGGGCCTGTGGGTGGACCTCCGGAAAAATTGTTTGGCGAGAGGGCCTGTAGGTGGTCCTCCGGAAAAATTGTTTGGAGAGAGGGCCTGTAGGTGGACCTCCGGAAAAATTGTTTACAGAGAGGGCCTGTAGGTGGACCTCCGGAAAAATTGTGGTAAAAGAGTGCCAGTTGGACCTCTAAAAAATGGCGTTTTTTGGGTCAGCGTTAGGCAAAGACGACAAGGAGGAGGAGGAGTAGGAGGAGTAGAGAAGAGGAATCGGATACATAAGTAATGTTAATCTTTAGCTGCTTTCCCCCGGAGGAGATTTGAATTCCGGTGAAATCAAGGCTTTGTTCATTTTAATAAGCGTCAGCCTGTCAGCGCTGTCAGTTGACAGGCGTGTACGCTTATCGGTGATGACGCCACCAGCTGCACTGAATACCCGCTCTGACAACACGCTAGCGGCAGGGCAGGCCAGCACCTCCAAGGCGTACAGCGCCAGTTCAGGCCACATGTCCAGCTTTGAAACCCAGTAGTTGTATGGAGCAGTAGTTATGATCGGTCCGGACGTTGGTATGGTCAGCTAGGTACTCCCTCACCATCTTTCTGTACAGCTCCCCCCTACTCTGCCTAGACTGGGGACAGGTGACAGTGTCTTGCTGGGGTGACATAAAACTGGCAATGGCCTTGGAGAGCGTTCCCCTGCCAGTGCTGGACAAGCTGCCTGCTCGCCTCCTCTCCCCCACTACTTGGCCCACAGAACCATGCCCTCTGCTGCTAGCGACGTCAGATGGGAAGGATTGTTTCAGCTTGTGCACCAGGGCCTGTTGATATTGATTCACTCTCATACTCCTTTCCTCTACAGGGATGAGAGTGGAAAGGTTCTGCTTGTACCGTGGGTCCAGGAGAGTGAACACCCAGTAATCGGTGTTTGAAAAAATGCCTCTAACGCGAGGGTCACAGGATAGGCAGCCTAACATGAAGTCTGCCATGTGCGCCAGAGTCCCAACACACAAGAATTCCCTCTCCTCACTGGCCTGACTCTCCATTTCCTCCTCCTCCTCCAAGTCCTCCTCTTCAGCCCATACACGCTCAAGAGTTAAGAAGGACTGAGCACTGGTACCCTCTTCTGTCTCGCCAGCATTCTCCTCTTCTTCCTCCTCATCCTCATCCCCCTCCTCCGATACGCGCTGAGAAACAGACCGGAGGGTGCTCTGGTTATCAAGCGACGTATCTTCCTCCACCGTCTCTTGTGACAAGCGCAAAGCATCCGACTTGATGCTGAGCAGTGAGTTTTTCAACAGGCAAAGCAGCGGGATGGTGAGGCTGATAATGGCGGCATTGCCGCTGACCATCAGTGTTTACTCCTCAAAGTTGCTAAACACCTGGCAGATATCAGACATCCACGTCCACTCTTCATTGTAGACTTGAGGAATCTGAGTGACCTGACTACCAGTTCTGGTGGAAGTTGACATCTGGCAGTCTACAATCGCTCTGCGCTGCTGGTAAACTCTGGATAACATGTTTAATGTCGAATTCCATCTTGTGGGCACGTCGCACAACAGTCGGTGAGCGGGCAGTTGTAGGCGGCGCTGCGCTGCCCTGAGAGTGGCAGCATCTGTGGTCGACTTGCGGAAATGCGCACAGATGCGGCGCACCTTGGTGAGCAAATCAGACAGATTGGAGTATGTCTTGAGGAACCGCTGAACTATTAGATTGAACACGTGGGCCAGACATGGCACATGTGTCAGTCTGCCGAGTTGCAGAGCCGCCACCAGGTTACACCCGTTGTCACACACAACCATGCCTGGCTTGAGGTTCAGCGGTGCCAGCCACAGATCGGTCTGCGCCGTGATGCCCTGTAACAGCTCTTGGGCGGCGTGCCTTTTGTCACCTAAGCTCAGCAGTTTTTAGCACCGTCTGCTGGCGCTTACCCACGGCACTGCTGCTGCGCCTAGAGCTACCGACTGAAGGCGCCGTGCCACCGGATGGTAATTCAGAGGAGGAGGTGGAGGAGGAGGAGGGGTCGGAGGAGGAGGAATAGTATGTCTGAGAGACCGTGACCGAGGTAGGCCCCGCAATCCTCGGTGTGGGCAGGGTCAGACTCGGTCCCAGCCTCCACCAAGTTAACCCAATGTGCCGTCAGTGATATATAGTGTTCCTGCCCGGCAGCACTTGTCCACGTGTCCGTGGTTAGGTGGACCTTCTCAGAAACAGCATTGGTCAGGGCATGGATGATGTTCTGTGACACGTGCTGGTGTAGGGATGGGACGGCACATCGGGAAAAATAGTGGCGGCTGGGGACCGAATACCGAGGGGCAGCAACCGCCATGAGATTGCAAAAGGCCTCGGTCTCTACCAGCCTATAGGGCAGCATCTCCAGGCTCAGCAATTTGGAGATGTGGACGTTGAGGGCTTGGGCATGTGGGTAGGTGGAACTGTATTTCCTCTTGCGCTCCAGCGTCTGCTGTAAAGACAACTGAACGCTGCGCTGGGACACATTGGTGGACGCTGTGGAGGATCGTGGAGGCGAAGGTGTGGTTTTCCGGCAGGAGGCGCTCGTGCCGGGGTCCTGGGCAGGGGGTTGACTAGCAGAGGCAGCGAGTGACACAGGGGAAGGAGCAGTGGTGTGACCCGCTGGAGGTGAACGGCCTTGGTTCCATTGAGTGGGGTGTTTAGCACTCATATGCCTGCGCATGCTGGTGGTGGTTAGGCTAGTAGTGGTGGCACCCCTGCTGATCCTGGTGTGGCACAGGTTGCACACCACAGTCCGTCGGTCATCCTCACTTTCTTTAAAGAACCTCCAGACTTGCGAACATCTAGGCCTCGCCACGGGAACTTCTCTACGTGAAACAGTTGCTGCTGATGCACCAGCTCTGGCCCTGCTTCTCCCTCTGGCCACACCACTGCCTCTTACAACCTGTTCTGGTGCAGCACTCGCCTCCGCCTCAGAAGCACTGTCTTCACTCGGCTTATCAACCCAGCTTGGGTCAATCACCTTGTCATCCTCCGATTCCTCAGTCTGCTCCCCCCTCCGACTTCCTGCCCTGACAACAACTTCACCACTGTCTGACAACCGTGTCTCCTCATCGTCCGACACCTCTTTACAAACTTCTTCCACTAACTCAACATTGTCATCATCATCATCATCATCATCACCCACAGACTGCGACAGTTGGAAAACTTGGGCATCGGGAAAGAGGTCAGCAGCAACCTGAGAAGTGGTTTGTGACTCTGGGAAGGGTCCAGAAAACAGTTCCTGAGAGTATGCCGGATCGCATTCCAAATTTTCCTGGGAGGGGGCAGACTGGGGGGAAGGAGGTTGAGGTGGAGGAGCCAGAGGAGTGCTCCCTTGGATAACGTGGGTGGACTGCGTGGAAGACTGACTGGTGGACAAATTACTTGAAGCATTGTCCGCAATCCACGACATCAGCTGTTCGCACTGTTGTGGTTTCAACAGTCCTCTACCATGTGTCCCTGTAAGTTGAGACATGAAGCTAGGGAGTGTAGCTCTGCGGCGTTCCCCTGCTCCCTCATCAGCAGGTACTGTCTCACCCTGCCCAGGACCACGGCCTCTGCCCCCTGCAGTAATTGAATGCCCACGCCCTCGTCCTCGACCCTTAGCCCTGGGTTCAACATTTTCTGTATATATAAGTGTATTATATAAAAAAAATAAATGGGCCTGCTGTACTGAAACCCACAAACTTGTTCAACCTCAACAAGAAAATATATAGGTGGATAAGTTAGAGCTAAATTACGTATGTTATTACGTACCGTGCAGTATGGAGCAATTACACGGAAACTATTAGATTAGGCAGACTTGGTCTGCTTAATTGCAACCCAGACAAATGTCGCACAGAGATTTTTGTAATGTAGCTGTATCAGTGAGAGCAAAAGACCTTTTTTAATTAAGTGACGAACAGAATGTGTCACCTGGACAGAAAATACGGATTGTGCTTTGTATATAGGTGGATAAGTTAGAGCTAAATTACGTATGTTATTATGTACCGTGCAGTATGGAGCAATTACATGGAAAATATTAGATTAGGCAGACTTGGTCTGCTTAATTGCAACCCAGACAAATGTCGCACAGAGATTTTTGTAATATAGCTGTATCAGTGAGAGCAAAAGACCTTTTTTAATTAAGTGACGTACAGTATGGGTCACCTGGACAGAAAATACGGATTGTGGTTTGTGGTGACTGGACAGCTGAACTGTGACACACAGAATGGTTCCACACAGCTGTATGAATTGTATCACTGAGATAAAACAACAAAAAAACAATTTTTTTTATTATTTATTTTTAGATTTTTTTTTTATATATATATATAAATATATATATTTTTTTAACGTGACATGCAGAAAATATCAGAGAGCAAACTCAGCCCCTGCTTACTGTGGCTATTTTGACTGCAACCCAGACAAATGTTGCACAGAGATTTTTGTAATGTAGCTGTATCAGTGAGAGCAAAAGACCTTTTTTAATTAAGTGACGTACAGAATGTGTCACCTGGACAGAAAATACGGATTGTGCTTTGTATATAGGTGGATAAGTTAGAGCTAAATAACGTATGTTATTACGTACCGTGCAGTATGGAGCAATTACACTGAAACTATTAGATTAGGCAGACTTGGTCTGCTTAATTGCAACCCAGATAAATGTCACACAGAGATTTTTGTAATGTAGCTGTATCAGTGAGAGCAAAAGACCTTTTTTAATTACGTGACGTACAGAATGTGTCACCTGGACAGAAAATACGGATTGTGGTATTGTGGTATTGAGCAAACTCAGCCCCTGCTGACTGTGGCTATTTTGACTGCAACCTAGACAAATGTCGCACAGAGATTTTTCTAATGTAGCTGTATCAGTGAAAGCAAAAGACCGTATTTTATTATGTGACGTACAGTATGGGTCACCTGGACAGAAAATACGGATTGTGGTTTGTGGTGACTGGACAGCTGAACTGTGACACACAGAATGGTTCCACACAGCTGTATGAAATGGATTTGTATCACTGAGATAAAACAACAAAAAAACAATTTTTTTTTATTTTTTATTTTTATATTTATATATATATATATATATATATATATATATATATATATATATTTTTTTTTTAACGTGACATGCAGAAAATATCAGAGAGCAAACTCAGCCCCTGCTTACTGTGGCTATTTTGACTGCAACCCAGACAAATGTTGCACATAGATTTTTGTAATGTAGCTATATCAGTGAGAGCAAAAGACCTTTTTTAATTAAGTGACGTACAGAATGTGTCACCTGGACAGAAAATACGGATTGTGCTTTGTATATAGGTGGATAAGTTAGAGCTAAATAACGTATGTTATTACGTACCGTGCAGTATGGAGCAATTACACTGAAACTATTAGATTAGGCAGACTTGGTCTGCTTAATTGCAACCCAGATAAATGTCGCACAGAGATTTTTGTAATGTAGCTGTATCAGTGAGAGCAAAAGACCTTTTTTAATTACGTGACGTACAGAATGTGTCACCTGGACAGAAAATACGGATTGTGGTATTGTGGTATTGAGCAAACTCAGCCCCTGCTGACTGTGGCTATTTTGACTGCAACCTAGACAAATGTCGCACAGAGATTTTTCTAATGTAGCTGTATCAGTGAAAGCAAAAGACCGTATTTGATTATGTGACGTACAGTATGGGTCACCTGGACAGAAAATACGGATTGTGGTTTGTGGTGAGTGGACAGCTGAACTGTGACACACAGAATGGTTCCACACAGCTGTATGAAATGGATTTGTATCACTGAGATAAAACAATAAAAAAAAATTGTTCTATATGGCGATAGCCAGCCAGCCCAGCCAGGAGACAAAAAAAATTGTCTTGTAGCCCTTAGAAGTGCTGTTGGGTTCTTTTGATATCACTCCTGCCTAACAGAGAACTAAATCCAGGCCCTAACACTCTCCCTGAAACGCAGCAGATCTGTCCCTAACCACATCCAGACAGCATCTGAGCCGAGCACCGCGGGCAGTCTCTAGTATATTCCAGGGTCACCTGATCAGGCCAGCCAACCCCTGCTATCGACATGTAAGGGCCCCACGTGATGCTGGGTGTACCGCAGAGTCTCCTGGCTTGTGATTGGCTGAGTTTATAGGCGCCAAAAATTCAAAATGCAGGAGATGCCATTTCCTTGAGCATGGCGAGATACTCGTCCAAGCAGCGAGCACTTACGAGTTCCGTAATACTCGAACGAGCACCAAGCTCGGACAAGCATGCTCGCTCATCTCTAGTGACCACTGGAAATCCAGCTGTTCACTTCTGAACTTGTATTCAGCTGTAACCTAATTAATTCATGCCAACTCTTTCCATTCTCCAGATTTCTCCCTCATTCTTTGGTATTATCTTAGGCATGTAGTCTCAGGGGTCTAAGTATATGCTATTCTTCAAATGTTCTTTAAGCAATAAATTTTGGTACACACTGAGTGAATAGAAAAGGATTTCATGCACACTGACCTGAGAAAAACAGAATTAAAGAGGACAAAATGATCTTAGTGTTTCCCTAAGGACTTCCTCTGGCGGACTTAGTCCCAACGTAAAAACTACATTTAATACAGCAATATTGACTACTGCCCATCTGTAATATGTTTCTGACAAGCTTGCTCTTGGTGAGCTTCTCTGTGCAGCAGTTAACATGGATTGACATCTAATAGTGATACCAGCGCTTCAGGAGAACATTTATCAGCTGCCAGAAAAGCTGAAAGCAGAACTGCTGTCATTATTTCTAGAGACATTGAGTAGACTGATGAGGACTCTGTAAGTATGTTATGATATTATCATATAATGGTGAGGATCATGAAGAGCATTACGATGAAGCTATTCACAGATAATATGACTATTCAACAGCATGCCATTACACTAATATGTTTTTCACTAAAACAAAGCACTATCCTAACATCATTTGGATCTGATCACATTAGGACAGTTTTGTCTCCCTTCTCCAGGCTGTCTGCTAGGTTCTAAAAATGGCAAGCTGGAGGCAGACCCTTTCCATCTGCAGAATGTACATATACAACCGGCTTTCTCTGCTTTTTAGATTCTTGTTTTAGTTTGAGATATTCCAAGCCTGAAATATATGAAATGGAATATTCCTCATAATAAAGCTTCATTATATCACTGTTTACTTCTACCTTGTGCAGTGTCCAGTCCTTCTGGGTATTTGCTCTTGGCAGGTATTATAGGCAAGGACTGGTTTGAATCAACATCCTTTAAAATAATGATTTATGAAGGTAGCTTTAATTTTATAATGTATGTCTTGCTCCTATCTTCTGTTCTGGGGTCACATGATCATGTCCATGCTGCTCCTCTTTATTTCCTGTGATGTTATGTCCATGGGAGTGTCAATGATAGGGGAGTGTCTGTAACTAGCTGTGTGGGAGGAGCTATAAACTAGCTGGATGTTGTTAGGGGCAGTGATAGGGGAGTGTCTATGTAACTAGCTGGTGGGAGGAGCTATAAACTAGATGGGTGTTGTTAGGGGAGGTGCTGGAGTAATGGCAGACAAAAATGAAGTGCATCATGGGTTTGGTTGGATACAACAGGATGTGCTACATATAGGATGTAATAAACCAGAGTGATTTTTTTTACATGGTGAAAACGGGTCAGGATAGTCCCAAAAGAAAAAGCTTGGGGCAGATGTACATGAGGAAATCATCTATATGAGCATATCTATTACAAACCCATATTAATTTTTGAGAACCCCTTTAAGTTTTTTTTAAATTATTATTAAAGGGGTTGTGCTAAGTTTAGAAGTTATCCATTATCCACAAAATAGGGGATATCTAACTTCTCTCGGAGGGTCTGACTAATGGGACCCCCACTGATCCTGAGAATGGGGGTCCCGTCCCCCAAATTTGATTGAGCGTTAGGCTGGGCATGCACCCTGCAACTCCATTCATTCTCTATGACAGTGATTTTCAACCAGTGTGCCTCCAGCTGTTGCAAAACTACAACTCCCATCATGCCCAGGCAGCCTACAGCTATCAGCCTACAGAAGGGCATGGTGGGAGTTGTAGTTTTGCAACAGCTGGAGGCACACTGGTTGAAAATCACTGCTCTATGAGACCACTAGACTATTTCCAGCAGTCAGATCCCCAACGATCAGTTATCCTGTGGATAGGGGATAGCGTCTAAACTTGGCACAATGCCTTTATAGTTGGTGACAGAGCTAAGGCAGCTTGGTTAACTGACCATTACAGTACAGTAGTAAGACCATTACAGTACAGTAGTAAGAATACAAAAAATCCTTCCATCAGCAGCTTGTTGACCTTTTTTCATGTAACAATGGAAGACATTACACTGCACAAAACATACTTTTTTGATGCCAAAATAACACATTTTTGTCATAAACTTCTTATCTGCTACCAAAGAGGACATTTTGTCCTTGAAAGATGGAGAAGTGTTTCTGTTCTCTGTGGCACTCCAAACCACTGGCTGCGAGATCACAATGCAGGTGTGCACTATATACAGGAGACTTCTCCATGCTCCTTACTTCTAATTTACAACTCCTGTCTCAGTGCAGTCTTCCATGCCAAGCAAACAGATATACCATCTTACGTGAAGACAACATCATTCACTCATTCCTACTCACGCTGATATTTTTTTCATACATTGCTAAACTTACAGGGAATGTGCCAACAGGAAATTACCTATTGTTTAAATCACGTTTTTATTTTAAACATATGTTTAAAGAATTTTTGGTGGGTATTTTTAATTATCCATGTGATTTTTTTTTTATATTTAAAAATCCTGCAGTTTTTACACTGGCCATTAAGCCCTAATAATAGGCACCACCTCTTGTTTTCTACAGATCATCTCATTATCATCATAGGCAGAATTTAATTGATGGCTAACACCATAATATATAGATTATACAGGATCCACCATTCACATTAGGTGATATCACCTTATATTTATGGCCTAACTTGAGGATAGTCCATCAATATCAAAATCCTGGACAAACCCTTTAAGTATTTAGTTGCTGTTAAAGGGGTTGTCTCACTTCATCAAATGGCATCATGTAGATAAAGTTAATACAAGGCAGTTACTAATGTATTTTGATTGTCCATGTTGCCTCCATTGCTGGCTAGATTCATTCAAATTATACACAGCTCATTTCCATGGTTACGACCCCCATGCAATCCAGCAGCAGTGGTCGTGCTTGCACACTATAGAAAAAAGTGCTGGAGTATGAGCAGTCCCAGCTTCCAGAGAGGCTGATGCTTTTTAGTATAGTGTGCAAGCACGACCACCACTGCTCGATGGTCGTCATAATCATGGAAACAAGCAGTGTTATAATGTGATGGAAAAATGAATCAAGCCAGCAGAGGAAGCAATATGGACAATCACAATAAATCAGTAAGTGCCTTATATTAACTTTCTATACATGATAAATGTAATTTGCTGTAGTGACAAAACCCCTTTAAAGCATCTATGTTCTTTATAACTACAGATGGATTCAGTGTAATGGTTAATGACTGGTGAATGCAGTTGTGGCTAGGTTATTAAGCCATCAATCATCTATTCAGCGTATGACTATGATTAGATTTATATTTTTCGGTGTGCTATCATGTAACATCAACTGCGTAATTTGTTTTCTATGCCCATGCGCAGGATGCACTGAGTATAACCTTGCTCTGTTTAATTGTCAGATATATCTCATTATGATTGCTGCAGAGAGGTAACAGTATGTTCTAGTAATAGGAGGAGATATCTGCTCTGAAGGAAACCGATTCCTTATGGGTCATCACATGTACGTAATTTCAAGGCTGGCTATTCAAATCTGTTCTCTCCCTGTTCTACACCATTAATTTAGTCATTTACCCTCCCATGCTTTTCTGTAAACAGTTTTTAGTAAGAACATTCATTGCTTCCCATCTCATTTCATTATTGGAACTACAGCAGTATTCTTTGTTCTTCTATTCCTTCCTGCATAGGCTTAGATGAAATAATAAAGCTGAGAACAGTCCGTCCCTGAGAGCATTAGCAGCTAGGCTAGCACTGAGCAGAAAATGCACAAAGCTGGGGTTAGGGTAGATTCAACCATTTTTGTCTTGCTTTTTTTTGTCACTTTGATGCATTTTTGGTGCTTTAAAAAAATAATACACCACCTAAATTTTTGGTGGTGTTTTATTCATCTGCAGTGCATTTTTTGGTGGTGGTCCTTGACAGTTTTATTTTTAATTGCAGCATGCTCTGACTATGGAATTTTGCTGTTCATTTGCTACACTTTTTGTGCCATAGACACCAAATGCTTTTTTGCCCTTGCTTCTAAAAATGCGTGCATCGCTGGATGGTGTTGGATTTATATATAACATTTTAAATGCACTTTTTTGGCCAAAGGTTTTTTTTTAGTTAAAGTTAGGCCACTTTCACACGGTCAGTATTTGGTCATTTTTCATCAGTATTTGTAAGCCAAAACCAGGAATGGGTCCAAAACACAGAAGAGACCAACATATTCCATTAAACTTCTTCTCTATAGGTTCCACTCTTGGTTTTGGCTCACAAATACTGATGCAAAATACTGATCAAATACTGACCATGTGAAAGTGGCCTTATCTATAGAGGAAGTAACCTCAGAGGGGCTTTCATGTATAAAAACACTTTATTTGATTAAAAAAGCCTCAAAAACACCAAAACAATGCACCAAAAACACCAAAAAAACTCCAAAAAAGGCATATCAAATGAAAAAGAAATGGAACTAAAGCAGTATTCATTGTTCTTTGCATATACTTATATGAAATAATAAAGCTAAGAAGAGTCTGTCTCTGAGGAAATTAACAGCTAGGCTGACACTGAGTGGAAAAGGCAAGAACAAAAAGCTTAGATTAGGGAGGATTCATGCATAGTTATTTTTCTCACTTTTTGGATAACGTTTGCATTTTTTGACAACTTTTGTTACATATGTTTAAACGTTTTTAAATGCGATATAAAAATACATTTTTGTTGTTTTTTACTTGGAGTCCATGATGTTTTTGGTTCCTTGATGTTGGTTCCCCCCCAAAGGGTTATTTTTTAATAAAAATCTAGTGACATTTCTACCCTTTTAAAAATGCATATATGCAAAAAAATAATAAAGAACACTTATAAAAACACATTATTTAAAAAAAAAAGAGACTCCCCATTTAAAAAATCATATTAAAAAGAACATGTATTTTGTCTGGTACTTTTCACTTGAGTCAAAGTAAATGTATGTGTCATGGAGGCCTTATGGCTCATGCACACGGCTGTAGTTTTGGTCTGCAACCAAAAATTTGCATTTTTTGGCGGATCAGATGCAGATCCATTAATTTCAATTGGGCTGTAAAAAGACGCGGACAGTACATGTCCTATTCTTGTACATTTTGAGGACAAGGATAGGACATTTGTGAAGGAGTAAAAGAAGGGTGACAGGCTCTCAGCCAGTATTCGTGTTTTGTGGATCGCGGAAACGGCTACAACCGTGTGCATGAGGCCTTATAGTATGCCTATGTCTCCGTATGCTTAGATAGGATAGTTTGGTGGATGTCATTTTAAAGGGGTTGTCCAGGACTGAGCTATTGATGACATGTTCTTAGTATAGGTCATTAGATGCAGACCTGTTGGGGTCCGACTCCCAGCACCCCTGATAAACAGCTTTTGCAGTAGTTCCAGCACTGGAACTAAAAAGCCAGATTCACTATGTATGGCTGGTTACTGCAGCACTGCTCCCATTCACTTATCGGGTCTGGATCAATTGGATCTGCACATGTGAAAATGAGATGGTCAACAAGATGTGAGTTACTGGTATTATCATGAAATGACTCTTTCTAATATCTGTCTATGACATGCCCTACCAGCGCTATGTATTAAGCATGCAGGCATGATAACATATTGCAGCTTATTCTAATTGAAAACAGAACAGAATAATAGCCTCACAAAATATTATTTCCTAGCCTTTTCTGTAACCATAACCTTAAATAACAGCGGTAAATGTACCAATAGCCACTTTAAGTAATTTCCTTGAACTGCGCCTCTAACTATTCACCATAATTCCTCACAAAACATTTTGTTGCTCTGTAGTTGGCAGAATAACCAGATGATGATTAGTTAAAGCAAGCTAAGCAATGTATTCGCACTGGCTTATGAGAAGAATAGTAATCACATTTCCTATGAAGCGGGAACGTATATCTAGGAAAAAAGAAGCTTATTGTGTTGTGCACCAATATTATTTTCAGCATTAAGGTAATGGGAGAAAATAACAATACTTCTGCCTGTGATGTATAACCCCTGTCATTGCTGTGTATCAGGCACATTGCAAATTTCCTAACGGCAGCTTTTTCTGCGGTAGCATAGATACATCCCCTGACAAAACTTAGATTACTGGTCTTTAGGAATGTCATTAAATAAACATTACAATACTTTATTTGTAACAATATACATGTATTCTCATAAATGCAAAGTAGCCACTGTACCATACAAGTATTTCCTTAGCCTCATACAGACTACAAGCTAGTCCCCATTTATGTCCCTGGCAGTATCTCTAAAGGCGACTATACACCTTCAATAACTGTCAGATGACCACTAGTTCAGCCAGTAGCTATCTCTCTCCACTCCCCTATAGACATACTGTATGTGCTTGGTTTGGCCGAATGTGTATTTCCTGTCAATAGAGAGAGAGTAGAAAGCCATTCCCAGACACTTCTGGCTGATCCTTCTCTCATCCAACTTCATCTGTGGGGGCAGAGCCAGGAGCTCCCCTGCACTTTACATTGTCAGCCGAACCAGCCATTGCATTGATATGAATAATAACCTTGATAAAAAATAATAAGTCTATAAGGGTTAACTATTTTAACCTCTCCTAGACCTCTGTGGTACATGTACAGTGGAAGTCTGGCATTTAAACATGATGCCTGCTCAGAACCTGAGCGGGCGCTTAAGCTGCCGAGTTTCTGCTGTGATCATCTGATCGCTGCCCCCATAGACTGCACTGAATTACCACTGTAGCCTATGGGATTCTCATTATAACTACTGCTGTGGTAGCCTTGGATCCCTCCTTGGGCTCGAGGTTACCACAGTGAAGGAATGGCTTCCTCGATCTCAGCAGAGCATGTGTCCTGGGTGCTGAGTGCCAGGAGGTGTGACAGCAAGCCACTTTGCAATGGCCTGGGTATTTAGATACAGGGCAGCATACTGAACCTTTGCCCGTGCTTAAAGAAAGACTAGATATGGCTCGGTGTTGGTCATATAACTCACTTGTGCTTATTATACACGATAAATATATATAATAGTAAGCATGTACCTTGGCTGTTGCCGTATTAGTGTTTGTCTTCAGAAAGGTTTGCTGCATTTTCACATCTGTGTTAAAAGACTAAAAGAAAATAGGATCCACAGGCGTTCCCTTCTACAGACAACGATAGTCTCAATACAACTCAGTCTCCTGGGGAATCTTGTACTGAATCCTGGAAATTTCCATCTCCTACTGAAAAGCATCTTCTTAGCCATATCAGATGATATTAGGAGACTAATATTGTTCCGTATGAAGTGGGTACACTGTATGACTAAACACTTGATTTATCTTTATCCTACTATCCATATCTGTGCAACATCTGTGAATCTTCTACTGAATGATACGTTGCTGTAGCCAAATATCTTAAAGGGGTTGTCTCACATTAGCAAATGGAATTTAGCATGTAGAGAAAGTTAATACAAGGCACTTACTAATGTATTGTGATTGTCCATATTGATTCCTGGCTGCATTCATTTTTCCATCACATTATACACTGCTCGTTTCCATAGTTACAGACCACCTTGCAATCAATCAGCGCTGGCCATGCTTGCACACTGTAGGACCGGCCTCTCTGGCGTTTGGGCCTCTGGGAGCACACATACATACACATGCGCGGCACCTTGTATCTGCGCTGCAGCGGTGGTTGTGATCCCTGGATATGAGCAGTGTATAAAGTGATGGAAAAATGAATGAAGCCAGCAAAGGAGACAATATGGACAATCACAATACATTAGTAAATGTCTTGTATTAACTTTCTCTACATGATAAATACCATTTTCGGAAGTGAGATGACACTTTAAAGAGTTTTCGCATCACAGAATGTTTCTAGGATGTGGCATCTATTTCTGATTCGTGGAGGCATGACTACTTGAACCCCACCAATCCTGAGAATGAAAGAGCCTCAGAGCTGGATCTAGCATTGTGGCCCCTTCAAATATTTACCACTGTGCAGGGAAAAACGGTGATGGGGTCACAGCCCCTTTATTCTTAGGATAGGTGATGGTCTCATTGCCACTCCACCTACGCTGAGACTTCAGCAAAATCTTAGCGGTAGGCCATTTCTTTCTATGATGTGAAAAGCCCTTTTATCACGCCATTCAATATACACAATTTACAATGGCTCAAGGCCACATTATGAACAAGAGAACTTTTGTGGCTGGAAATGGAGTCCTATAATGCTGCTGTGGCGATCAGCTACTCCTATAATGCTGCTGCGGTGATCAGCTACTCCTATAGTGCTGCTGCGGTGATCAGCTACTCCTATAGTGCTGCTGCGGTGATCAGCTACTCCCATTATGCTGCTGTGGTGATCAGCTCCTGGCTTCTCACAGAGCTAGCTTTTCACACAGATTTTACTGGTGTAAGTTGTTGGTTATGCATCATGCAATATATATTCATCTCATAGGTAGCCCTGACACTTTACCCTAACACCTAAGGCATGACACAGTATACACTGCTGCAGCAATTGTTAAATTGACCCTTTTTTGGAAAGAAGTAGAGATGAGCGAGCATACTCGTCCGAGCTTGGTGCTCGTTCGAGTATTAGGGTACTCGTAAGTGCTCGCTGCTCGGACGAGTATCTCGCCATGCTCGAGGAAATGGCAACTTCTGCATCGTGCTTTTTTGGCGCCTATAAACTCAGCCAATCACAAGCCAGGAGACTCTGCGGTACACCCAGCATCACGTGGGGCACTTACATGTCGATAGCAGGGGTTGGCTGGCCTGATCAGGTGACCCTGGAATATACTAGTGACTGGCCGCGGTGCTCGGCTCAGATGCCGTCTGGATGTCGTTAGGGATAGAGCTGCTGCGTTTCAGGGAGAGTGTTAGGGCCTGCATTTAGTTCTCTGTTAGGCAGGAATCACCCACAAAGAACCCAACAGCCCTTCTAAGGGCTACAAGACATTTTTTTTGTCTCCTGGCTTGGCTGGCTGGCACTAGTAGTGCAGCTATCGCCATATATAACCCCCCTTTTTTTTAATGTTATATCTCAGTGATACAAATCCATTGCACACAGCAGTGTGGAACCATTCTGTGTGTCACAGTTCATCTGTCCACTCACGCCAATCCGTATTTTCTGTCCAGGTGACACTTTCTGTACGTCACTTAATACAACCAAGTCTTTTGCTGCCTGTCACGTATATAGCTTGATCCCAAAAATCTCTGTACGACATTTGTCTGGGTCGCAATCTAAATAGCCACCGTCAGTAGGGTGTCAGTTAGCTCTACGATAGTTTCTGCACGTCACGTTCCAAAAAAAAACAAAACTACAAAAAATATATAAAAAAAATATATATAAAAATAGTTTTTTAGTTGTTTTAGCTCAGTGATACAAATCCATTTCACACAGCTGCGTGGAACCATTCTGTGTGTCACAGTTCATCTGTCCACTCACGCCAATCCGTATTTTCTGTCCAGGTGACACTTTCTGTAAGTCACTTAATACAACCAAGTCTTTTGCTGTCTGTCACGTATATAGCTTGATCCCAAAAATGTCTGTGCGACATTTGTCTGGGTCGCAGTCTAAATAGCCACCGTCAGTAGGGTGTCAGTTAGCTCTACGATAGTTTCTGCACCTCACGTTCCAAAAAAAACAAAACTACAAAAAAATATATAAAAAAAAATATATAAAAAAATAGTTTTTTAGTTGTTTTAGCTCAGTGATACAAATCCATTTCACACAGCAGCGTGGAACCATTCTGTGTGTCACAGTTCATCTGTCCACTCACGCCAATCCGTATTTTCTGTCCAGGTGACACTTTCTGTACGTCACTTAATACAACCAAGTCTTTTGCTGCCTGTCACGTATATAGCTTGATCCCAAAAATCTCTGTACGACATTTGTCTGGGTCGCAATCTAAATAGCCACCGTCAGTAGGGTGTCAGTTAGCTCTACGATAGTTTCTGCACGTCACGTTCCAAAAAAAAAAACAAAACTACAAAAAAATATATAAAAAAAATATATATAAAAATAGTTTTTTAGTTGTTTTAGCTCAGTGATACAAATCCATTTCACACAGCTGCGTGGAACCATTCTGTGTGTCACAGTTCATCTGTCCACTCACGCCAATCCGTATTTTCTGTCCAGGTGACACTTTCTGTAAGTCACTTAATACAACCAAGTCTTTTGCTGCCTGTCACGTATATAGCTTGATCCCAAAAATCTCTGCGACATTTGTTTGGGTCGCAGTCTAAATAGCCACCGTCAGTAGGGTGTCAGTTAGCTCTACGATAGTTTCTGCACGTCACGTTCCAAAAAAAACAAAACTACAAAAAAAATATAAAAAAAATTATATAAAAAATAGTTTTTTAGTTGTTTTAGCTCAGTGATACAAATCCATTTCACACAACTGCGTGGGACTATTCTGTGTGTCACAGTTCATCTGTCCACTCACGCCAATCCGTATTTTCTGTCCAGGTGACACTTTCTGTACATCACTTAATACAACCAAGTCTTTTGCTGCCTGTCACGTATATAGCTTGATCCCAAAAATCTCTGTGCGACATTTGTCTGGGTCGCAGTCTAAATGGCCACCGTCAGTAGGGTGTCAGTTAGCTCTACGATAGTTTCTGCACGTCACGTTCCAAAAAAAACAAAACTACAAAAAAAATATATAAAAAAAATATATAAAAAAAATAGTTTTTTAGTTGTTTTAGCTCAGTGATACAAATCCATTTCACACAGCTGCGTGGAACCATTCTGTGTGTCACAGTTCATCTGTCCACTCACGCCAATCCGTATTTTCTGTCCAGGTGACACTTTCTGTACGTCACTTAATACAACCAAGTCTTTTGCTGCCTGTCACGTATATAGCTTGATCCCAAAAATCTCTGTGCGACATTTGTCTGGGTCGCAGTCTAAATGGCCACCGTCAGTAGGGTGTCAGTTAGCTCTACGATAGTTTCTGCACGTCACGTTCCAAAAAAAACAAAACTACAAAAAAAATATATAAAAAAAATATATAAAAAAATAGTTTTTTAGTTGTTTTAGCTCAGTGATACAAATCCATTTCACACAGCTGCGTGGAACCATTCTGTGTGTCACAGTTCATCTGTCCACTCACGCCAATCCGTATTTTCTGTCCAGGTGACACTTTCTGTACGTCACTTAATACAACCAAGTCTTTTGCTGCCTGTCACGTATATAGCTTGATCCCAAAAATGTCTGTGCGACATTTGTCTGGGTCGCAGTCTAAATGGCCACCGTCAGTAGGGTGTCAGTTAGCTCTATGATAGTTTCTGCACGTCACGTTCCAAAAAAAACAAAACTACAAAAAAAATATATAAAAAAAATATATAAAAAATAGTTTTTTTGTTGTTTTAGCTCTGTGATACAAATCCATTTCACACAGCAGTGTGGAACCATTCTGTGTGTCACAGTTCAGCTGTCCATTCACTCCAATCCGTATTTTCTGTCCAGGTGACACTTTCTTTACGTCACTTAATTAAACCAGACTGAACAAGTTTGTGGGTTTCAGTACACCAGGCCCATTTATTTTTTATTTTTCATATAATACACTTATATACAGAAAATGTTGAACCCCAGGGCTAAGGGTGGAGGACGAAGGCGTGGGCATTCAATTACTGCAGGGGGCAGAGGCCGTGGTCCTGGGCAGGGTGAGACAGTACCTGCTGATGAGGGAGCAGGGGAACGCCGCAGAGCTACACTCCCTAGCTTCATGTCTCAACTTACAGGGACACGTGGTAGAGGACTGTTGAAACCACAACAGTGCGAACAGCTGATGTCGTGGATTGCGGACAATGCTTCAAGTAATTTGTCCACCAGTCAGTCTTCCACGCAGTCCACCCAAGTTACCCAAGGGAGCACTCCTCTGGCTCCTCCACCTCAACCTCCTTCCCCCCAGTCTGCCCCTCCCAGGAAAATTTGGAATGCGATCCGGCATACTCTCAGGAACTGTTTTCTGGACCCTTCCCAGAGTCACAAACCACTTCTCAGGTTGCTGCTGACCTCGTTCCCGATGCCCAAGTTTTCCAACTGTCGCAGTCTGTGGGTGATGATGATGATGATGACAATGTTGAGTTAGTGGAAGAAGTTTGTAAAGAGGTGTCGGACGATGAGGAGACACGGTTGTCAGACAGTGGTGAAGTTGCTGTCAGGGCAGGAAGTCCGAGGGGGGAGCAGACTGAGGAATCGGAGGATGACGAGGTGACTGACCCAAGCTGGGTTGATATGCCGAGTGAGGACAGTGCTTCTGAGGCGGAGGCGAGTGCTGCACCAGAACAGGTTGTAAGAGGCAGTGGTGTGGCCAGAGGGAGAAGCAGGGCCAGAGCTGGTGCATCAGCAGCAACTGTTTCACGTAGTGAAGCTCCCGTGGCGAGGCCTAGATGTTCGCAAGTCTGGAGGTTCTTTAAAGAAAGTGAGGATGACCGACGGACTGTGGTGTGCAACCTGTGCCACACCAGGATCAGCAGGGGTGCCACCACTACTAGCCTAACCGCCACCAGCATGCGCAGGCATATGAGTGCTAAACACCCCACTCAATGGAACCAAGGCCGTTAACCACCTCCTGCGGGTCACACCACTGCTCCTTCTCCTGTGTCACTCGCTGCCTCTGCTAGTCAACCCCCTGCGTCACTCGCTGCCTCTGCTAGTAAACCCCCTGCCCAGGACCCCGGCACGAGCGCCTCCCATCGGAAAACCACACCTTCGCCTCCACGATCCTCCACAGTGTCCACCAATGTGTCCCAGTGTAGCGTTCAGCTGTCTTTACAGCAGACGCTGGAGCGCAAGAGGAAATACAGTTCCACCCACATGCCCAAGCCCTCAAAGTCCACATCTCCAAATTGCTTAGCCTGGAGATGCTGCCCTATAGGCTGGTACAGACCGAGGCCTTTCGCAATCTCATGGCGGTTGCTGCCCCTCGGTATTCGGTCCCCAGCTGCCACTATTTTTCCCGATGTGCCATCCCAGCCCTACACCAGCACGTGTCACAGAACATCATCCGTGCCCTGACCAATGCTGTTTCAGAGAAGGTCCACCTAACCACGGACACGTGGACAAGTGCTGCCGGGCAGGGACACTATATCTCACTGACGGCACATTGGGTTAACTTGGTGGAGGCTGGGACCGAGAATGACCCTGGGGCCGCTCATGTACTGCCCACACCGAGGATTGCGGGGCCTACCTCGGTCACGGTCTCTCAGACGTACTATGCCTCCTCCTCCTCCGACCCCTCCTCCTCCACCGAATTACCATCCGTGGGCACGGCGCCTTCAGTCGGTAGCTCTAGGCGCAGCAGCAGTGCCGTGGGTAAGCGCCAGCAGGTGGTGCTCAAACTGCTGAGCTTAGGTGACAAAAGGCACACCGCCCAAGAGCTGTTACAGGGCATCACGGCGCAGACCGATCTGTGGCTGGCACCGCTGAACCTCAAGCCAGGCATGGTTGTGTGTGACAACGGGCGTAACCTGGTGGTGGCTCTGCAACTCGGCAGACTGACACATGTGCCATGCCTGGCCCATGTGTTCAATCTCATAGTTCAGCGGTTCCTCAAGACATACCCCAATCTGTCTGATTTGCTCACCAAGGTGCGCCGCATCTGTGCGCATTTCCGCAAGTCGACCACAGATGCTGCCACTCTCAGGGCAGCGCAGCGCCCCCTACAACTGCCCGCTCACCGACTGTTAAGTGACGTGCCCACGAGATAGAATTCGACATTAAACATGTTATCCAGAGTTTACCAGCAGCGTAGAGCGATTGTAGACTGCCAGATGTCAACTTCCACCAGAACTGGTAGTCAGGTCACTCAGATTCCTCAAGTCTACAATGAGGAGTGGACGTGGATGTCTGATATCTGCCAGGTGTTGAGCAACTTTGAGGAGTCAACACAGATGGTCAGCGGCAATGCCGCCATTATCAGCCTCACCATCCCGCTGCTTTGCCTGTTGAAAAACTCACTGCTCAGCATGAAGTCGGATGCTTTGCGCTTGTCACAAGAGACGGTGGAGGAAGATACGTCGCTTGATAGCCAGAGCACCCTCCGGTCTGTTTCTCAGCACGTATCAGAGGAGGGGGGTGAGGATGAGGAGGAAGAGGAGGAGAATGTCGGTGAGACAGTAGAGGGTACCAGTGCTCAGTCCTTAACTCTTGAGCGTGTATGGGCTGAAGAGGAGGACTTGGAGGAGGAGGAGGAGGAAATGGAGAGTCAGGCCAGTGAGGAGAGGGAATTCTTGCGTGTTGGGACTCTGGCGCACATGGCAGACTTCATGTTAGGCTGCCTATCCCGTGACCCTCGCGTTAGAAGAATTTTTTCAAACACCGATTACTGGGTGTTCACTCTCCTGGACCCACGGTACAAGCAGCACCTTTCCACTCTCATCCCTGCAGAGGAAAGGAGTATGAGAGTGAATAGATATCAACAGGCCCTGGTGCACAAGCTGAAACAATTCTTCCCATCTGACGCCGCTAGCGGCAGAGGGCATGGTTCTGTGGGCCAAGTAGCGGGGGAGAGGAGGCGAGCAGGCAGCTTGTCCAGCACTGGCAGGGGAACGCTCTCCAAGGCCTTTGCCAGTTTTATGTCACCCCAGCAAGACACTGTCACCTGTCCCCAGTCTAGGCAGAGTAGGGGGGAGCTGTACAGAAAGATGGTGAGGGAGTACCTAGCTGACCATACCAACGTCCGTAGCGATCATTCTGCTCCATACAACTACTGGGTTTCAAAGATGGACACGTGGCCTGAACTGGCGCTGTACGCCTTGGAGGTGCTGGCCTGCCCTGCCGCTAGCGTGCTGTCAGAGCGGGTATTCAGTGCAGCTGGTGACGTCATCACCTATAAGCGTACACGCCTGTCAACTGACAGCGCTGACAGGCTGATGCTTATTAAAATGAACAAAGCCTGGATTTCACCGGAATTCAAATCTCCTCCGGGGGAAAGCAGCTAAAGATTAACATTACATATGTATCCGATTCCTCTTCTCTACTCCTCCTACTCCATGTCGTCTTTGCCTAACGCTGACTAAAAAAACGCCATATTTTAGAGGTCCAACTGGCACTCTTTTACGACAATTTTTCAGGAGGGCCCCCTACAGGCCCTCTCTCCAAACAATTTTTCCGAAGGTCCACCTACAGGCCCTCTCTCCAAACAATTTTTCCGGAGGTCCACCTACAGGCCCTCTCTCCAAACAATTTTTCCTGAGGTCCACCTACAGGCCCTCTCTCCAAACAATTTTTCCGGAGGTCCACCTACAGGCCCTCTCTCCAAACAATTTTTCCGGAGGTCCACCTACAGGCCCTCTCTCCAAACAATTTTTCCGGAGGTCCACCTACAGGCCCTCTCTCCAAACAATTTTTTCGGAGGTCCACCTACAGGCCCTCTCTCCAGTTCCAGTTTCCAATTTTATTTGCGCAAACTGCGTAAATTTCTTTTTGGGATAGGTGTGAAAAATAATATTACCTGCGTATCTATATTGCCCAACATTGGGTACGGTAGCAACAAGAAGAACAAACACATGCTGCCCACAGGGTTCCGCAAATTCCAGGTCCACAATGTCAAGGAGCTCGAGGTTCTGTTGATGAGCAACAAGTCCTTCTGTGCAGAAATCGCCCACAACATCTCCTCAAAGAACCTAAAGACCATTGTGGAGAGAGCGGCACAGCTCGCCATCAAAGTGACGAACCGCAATGCCAGACTGCGCAGCGAAGAGAACGAATAAATATCTCTGTGGTTATTTGTGCTAAATAAAAGTTAAATAAACACACACAAAAAAAATTGATCTGTTCCTGTGCCTGATCCACCCAAGTTGAATCTGTCCCATCATGAGAAAGTCCCCCCAAGGAGTCCCCACTGTAACTTGCTTCACTTTCAACTTCCTCACCCCCCGACACCTGTGTCTCGCCATTGTCCACCACCTCCTCAGACAACACTGGTAAATCCCCACTGTCAGCACACGGAGACAGCAAAAGGTCTTGCGAATTGGGGGCAGAAAATGTTCTGGGGTAGCACATCAGAGAAGGGGTGACTACGGGGTTCCAGGGAGTACGTGACCACATGCAATCTCCATCCAAAAAGTCATACTGAGGCTCACCACCATGCTTTATACTGCAATCCTATTACTGAATCTCACCACCATGCTTTACACTGCAATCTTATTGAAAGACAGACAATCAGGGGTTAACCGCCAGGTTGTCAGGCAGCATTTTTAAGTGGGTCACCATTACCGTGTCCCTGAAAATTGCCTTGGGGTCATTGCCAGACTATTTTTTATGAAAGGCCATGGGGTTCTATACACACAGTGCTGACGGAAGCCCATCAGCCTTTCTAAACACAATTGAATCTGTCCCATCATGAGAAAGTCCCCCCAAGGAGTCCACAATGTAACTTGCTTCACTTTCAACTACCTCACCCCCGACACCTGTGTCTCGCCATTGTCCACCACCTCCTCAGACAACACTGGTAAATCCCCACTGTCAGCACACTGAGACTGCAAAAGGTCTTGCGAATTGGGGCAGAGAATGTTCTGGGGTAGCACATCAGAGAAGGGGTGACTATGGGGTTCCAGGGAGTACGTGACCACATTCAATCTCCATCTAAAAAGTCATGCCACACTTGATCGAGCTCATAATTGACAATTGTACCGGTTGATGCTAAATTTTTAAGTTGGGGGTCCTGCGTCGTCATTCTAACTCCATCCGGCTGTTGTCACCACCACACACGCTAGCCCAGGGGGCACTCCTCTGGCTCTTCCAGCTCAACCTCCTTCCCCCCAGCCTGCCCCCCACCTACAGGCCCTTTCTCCAAACAATTTACCCGGATAGGGGACGTATTAGATATTATACTGATTTTTGTTTGTTCCTCTTTTAATTGCCTCCTGACCTGTGTTAGGCATAGCATGGACACGTCCCCTTAGCTGCAGTAGAAAAGACACTCCCCTGGCCAGAGCAAGCTCTTTTTCCTTTTCCGTGTTTGAAAAATCCATTAAATATATGGTCCCAAGATAGGGGACGTATACGGTATTAAACTCAGAAGAATACATACCGTACCGGTTGATGCTAAAGTTTTTCCAAATCCATCCGGCTGTTGTCACCACCACACACGCTAGCCCAGGGGGCACTCCTCTGGCTCTTCCAGCTCAACCTCCTTCCCCCCAGCCTGCCCCCCACCTACAGGCCCTCTCTCCAAACAATTTACCCGGATAGGGGACGTATTAGATATTGTACTGATTTTTTTTTGGTTCTTCTTTTAATTGCCTCCTGACCTGTGATAGGCAGAGCATGGACACGTCCCCTTAGCTGCAGTAGGAAAGACACTCCCCTCGCCAGAGCAAGCTCTTTTTCCTTTTCCGTGTTCGAAAAATCCATGAAATATATGGTCCCAAGATAGGGGACGTATACGATTTTAAACTGAGAAGAATCGATACCACACATGCCCCACTAGGAGAATTTGGGGTAATGGTGGGATTAGGCAGCCTCAGAGACATCCAAGCATGCTGCCCCTGCTGTTTCCTGTCCATTTCCGTGGTGTTTCCATCATTTTCTGAGGTTTCCAGGTTTTCACCCAGCCTTCCCTAGGCAGAGCCTTGGTCCCCTGCAAAAAATGCTCGAGTCTCCCATTGACTTCAATGGGGTTCGTTATTCGAAACGAGCACCCGAGCATCGGGAAAAGTTCGACTTGAATAACGAGCACCCGAGCATTTTAGTGCTCGCTCATCTCTAGAAAGAAGCTATTTCTGGGAATAGAATATTGATGATCTATCCTCTATATCAGTCATCAATTTCTGATCAGCTGTTTGCAGAGGCTGCAGTGCTCCAACAAGTGTTGCAACCTCTTCTTAGGATGAAAGATATGTTCATGGGTCACAATGCCTAGTTGTAGCTCAGACCACTGTACAATGTA
This sequence comes from Rhinella marina, assembly GCA_900303285.1. NCBI lineage: Eukaryota > Metazoa > Chordata > Amphibia > Anura > Bufonidae > Rhinella > Rhinella marina. The sequence continues at coordinate 195,272 of ONZH01011784.1, read as the reverse complement.
TGTATGCTTTGGGTGTGAGCCGGTACCTAAATCAGAGGCTTCATTATGAAAAGGGATTGTCTTGATGGATCACATCCACCAGAACCGCTGTAATGGTTTTCTGCTTTAGATCATAGCCCCTTGATTCTGAAAAGAGACCCTTCACTCTGACGTCTATTTCCCCTAAAAACCTATACCAATAACCCATTCTATATACCAATATACCAGAAAACCGTAACGAAATACAAGCATAATTTCATGATTTTGCAATAAAGAAATTGTTATTCTTCTATGAATAATCTAACAGTCAACTTTTGACTTACTTCTTAAAAATAACCTTTACAATGTACATTATAATTCATATGAAGTGCGCCTTGTTTTATCCCTGATGCATGGTAGACGGATATCCGTAATTACCAGCACTTGCGGTGGCGTTACACTGCTTTCAATAGGACCCAGAGGAAAAGGTGCAAACAGAATAGATCTGTTATCAGAGAGGATCTTGTAAAGCCTGGCAATGTCACCCTTGGCTTGTAGAAAAATAAGTCATAGATCTAATTAATTTCCATGTGCATTAAGCAGATTCGTTGTCCTTTGTGCAATGTTAGAACAAGAACAAGATAAAGGTGACAATTTAAATTATTGCTTTGCCCTTTTGTTCATTCTACTCCAGTGCCGAAAGAGGAGATGAATAGAATAATATCACGAAACCTCAAAATATGAGGCTACAGAAATGTAAGAATAATACAGTTATGTTACAGTTAGAATATACACTCTTCAATATTGAAATTGCAACACAAAAAAAAAAGTCATGGAATTATAAAAATCACAGGGTTGATAGAAATTTTAATGAATTGCAAATGTTAAAAAATGGATACAAAATATTCAAAGGATCTTGATTTATTCAGTATAGAGTAAAAGCACCATGCGCCTTGGCTTGCTATCAAGGAGGTTATTAATGGTTATTTGAGGAACGTTCTGCCATGTTGAATTCTCCTGGGACACTTTGGAAAAATGGCCATAAACCTGGTTCCACGACCAAATCAATGTAACACTGAGCTGTTAGTCTACCTGAAATGAAAACTAGAGGGGTCCAGCTATTGTGCATTATTCCACCCCACACCATAATCCCGGTAGTAGGACCATTGAGACGTTCCCTTGTAAAGGCCTCTACACAGTGTTGCTCATGTGGTCTCCAGATAAATCTCCAGCTATTATGGAACTCATCGTTGAAGAGTTGTGTTGAGCGCATGGAAGTTCACAAAGTGGTCTTTGATCTGAACTTCAGGAAAAATTCGATTACCTGTGAGGCCGGATTTCCTCGTGCTTCTTGGTAATGAATCGATTTTCCCTAAAATGGTGGTAAAAAGTAAAAAATCATACTCATCATATCCTTTTGCATGTGAAGAGGCTGCCACGGCCATCTTGATTGAAGATTCTGTGCAAAATCTCAAGTACGCACTGCACAAAATTTCAGGCTGGATCTTCAAGCAAGATGGCCGCAGTGGCATCTTCACAGTCAAATGGATGAGGTAAGTACTTTTTTTTTTTATTAGCAACCACAAAAATGTTTTAATATTGATCTCAGATGCCGCGATCAGCAATGAACGTGGCATCTGATGGGTTCAATGATGGAGGCGGCTCAATGGCCGTTCCCTGTCATTGTACCTGCTTCATACAAAAAAAAATAAAAGTAATTTGTCATGTAGCAAAATTTTTGGAAAAATTTGGCAAAGGAGTGGAATCGAATTTTGAGGAACTTCGCTCATCTCTACTGAAGAGGATAGACCTCCATTTCAACTCAATGATAGCCTTTGAGGGCGATGTTAGATCAATGGAACAGCTGTAGCTGGATGTCTGGCTTGTGGCCCAGTGTTGTGCAAACATCGTCTGATGGTTTGTATAGATACTGTTTGCTGCCCTAGGCTTAGGATGTGATGTCCAAATATACTTGCAGTACAGAATGGATCACTACGTGCCATTCTTCTAATCAGATGATCCGTCCGTACAGAGGATCATGTCTGAGCATCTCTTGCTGCTATGTTTCCTGGTACCTGTTAATATTGAGGGCTACTACGTAATAGGTGAGGCTGCACTCGGCTTGGGACATGTATGCTGCTGCACAAACCCTGCAGCCTCTTTGGCTCCTTTTCAGACCAATGATTTCTACAGTCAAGATCATGGAAGCTGGAGTATTCTCTTCTATAAAGCAAGTTGGAGGTAGCATTGGGGGCACTGTTATGTGGGTTGGTCAGTATTTGGTCTGTATGATTTTATGTGTCTTTTTAATTAGCATAAACTCCATACATTATTGGAGTATGGTAGGTGTTTTTTTTGCAGTACTGACTACTTGCAGTCTCTGATGAGATTTTTGTCCCAGCCAAACAGTCACTGAAACAAAACTGACAAATGTGTTTTCCCTTTCCATTAAAGTGTCAGAAAAGGCATGGGATCTTGCCATAGCGTTGCATGATGGCATGATTCGTACACCGCACTGTGGAATGTGTTCTATAAAATATGTAATCATATTTCATAGACCATAATAGTCCAGGTGATACACATTTAACGCTGCAGGGATGTTCCTTGGAAAGTTGGCAGCTGTACAGAGACTGTGCACCTGCGAGAGTGTGGAGACCATTGTCAGTGACAGCTCTGTATGCACAGCACTCAATAAGTGCTATGTACACAGATCAGGCAATGGCAATGCCGCTTCCTGCACCACTACCAGCGATCATTTCATTACTGGGGTTTTTGCACTAACTGCTGGGTATTAGCAGACCCAGTTCAGCTCTGCATTAAGACTCACTATAAAACCATGAGGGGTCATATCCCCCTGGTAACTGGGGTTGATATGTCAGCCCCAGTTATGCAATGTTAAATGCCCTGTAAAGGTCTTGTATGAACTTATGGAGAGCATAAAGTTGAAAAAAAATGAAAAAGGCAAATATAAAATAGTGATTAAAAAAAGTACAACACCACTAGCCCACATTGCACCTTATAATCCTGCTCTTGGCAACCGTAAATATATATATATCCCCTATGTCAAAATAACTGTAATTGATAGGGGACATAATTTTAAAAAAGTAGTGACACTTTATGCTATTAAAAAAATATATATGTTGAAAAAATAGACAATTTCCTATGATAAATAAAAACATGCTAAAACAAAAACAGTATGAAGATAATGGACAATCACCCGAAAATTACACAAAAATTATTTAAATAATGTAACAAAAGCAAAGTTATGGCTTTCGAAGATGCTTGTGCTAAAACATGGAAAATGTGTCTGGTAAGTGTGGAACTGGTTAAATGTAATATGTTTCACTAGTTTAAGATGAAGTCCTTGCATAATGTGTTTCAATGTCTTCTAGCAGGAGTTAAATGGCTTTTTATAAAGCATCTATATATAATATACTTCCTTCATTACTTGTACTATGGCTAAGATGCAAGATGGCCGCAGTGGCATCTTCACAGGTAAGTACTTTTTTTTTTTTATTAGCAACCACAAAAATGTTTTAATATTGATCTCAGATGCCGCGATCAGCAATGAACGTGGCATCTGATGGGTTCAATGATGGAGGCGGCTCAATGGCCGTTCCCTGTCATTGTACCTGCTTCGTACAAAAAAAATAAAAGTAATTTGTCATGTAGCAAAATTTTTTGAAAAATTCGGCAAAGGAGTTGTAAGAATATATAGCCATATTTATGAGATGATGAAATCTTCACCTTTAATGAAATTGACATTTCTTTTTTAGAAATTAGACAATTGAGTTTCTACTGGATAACAATCTATCTATCTATCTATCTATCTATCTATCTATCTATCTATCTATCTATCTATCTCCTATCTTTCTTTCTTTCTTTCTTTCTTTCTTTCTTTCTTTCTTTCTTTCTTTCTTTCTTTCTTTCCTTCTATCCATCTATCTATCCAAATATTATCTATCTCTCTGTCCATCCATCCATCCATCCATCCATCCATCCATCCATCCATCCATCTATCTTTTATCTGATATTGATCTATTCCTTATTGTCCAAATATGTTTTGTTACCTCTCTTAGGCTACTTTCACACCTGCGGCACGGGGCTCCGGCAGGCTGTTCCGGTGGGTGAACGCCCGCGGGATCCGTGCTGCCGCAGGTGCACGTGTGGGGCCGGAACTGTGCTCCGGCCCCATTCACTGTATATTGTACAAAAATACAACATGTTGTATTTTTGTTCTGGCCGCCTCTCAGCAGGGGTTGCCGTGCTGTGGCCGGATCCGCGACCCACCCCCATTACAGTGAATGGGGCTGGAGCGCAATTCCGGCCCCACACGTGCACCTGCGGCAGCACGGATCTGGCAGGCTGTTCACCCACGGGAACAGCTTGCCGGAGCCCCACGCCGCAGATGTGAATGGGGCCTAACCCTGACCTAAATGCTTCTTTAAGAATATGGGCTCAGACTGATATCAGTAGGATGTGTTGTCACCAAACAGATCTATTGTCTTAATTCAGGCAAGGGAGGGAAAGTCCAGACTGCTGAGCCTTCTGTGCAGATGGTCACCTCAAGGTAAAAAATAAACCTGTGAAAATTTAAAGGAGAAACACTGAACAAATCAGCATGCCTGGATATAAGATTTGTATTCTACTACTCTTCTTTTATCCTCAATTATGGATAAGATGTGATTGCTTAAAATAAGTCTGATCAATGAGGATCCACTAATTACAAAAATGGGTCAATGAAAATTGACATTGATAGTGTTTTCATTTTTCTCAACACCGAAAAGAATCTAATTGTCATAACTGGAGAGTCATCCCAGCAAGTCTTAAATCATGCATACAAGGTAAATCCTCTTTGCCTTCTTCTCTGGTGTATACAGGGTCGGACTGGCCCACAAGAGTACTATAGGATCCTCTGGTGGACTCAGGTTCTGATTTAATAGTGGGTCCAAAAGGTCCAGGAGAGAACACCCATTTGGAGCCCACCATGGAACATGGAACAACCTTTTTTATATTTGCCTTTTTATTTTTTTTAACTTTATGCCCTCCATAAGTTCATATAAGACCTTTACGGGGCATTTTTTTTATTGCTGACTTCTCCTGTAACTGGGGCTGATATATTAACCCCATTTACCAGGGGAATCTGCCCCCTGCTGGTTTTAATAAGGCTTTTGAGTCTTAATGCAGAGCTGATCTGGGTCTGCTAAGACCCAGCAGTTAGTGCAAAAAGCCAGTCTCCAGATCTTTCCTTTGCTTCCTATATTCAATTACTAGCCCGCTCATGTCACCTGCACCTCATGAATATCTTGAAAATCTGCCCTGTTCTCATGGTGGAAACGGGCAAAACTCATTTGTTGCTCTGATTCATTGTTGTCTTGATTGCTCTTCCCTCACTAAACATCCTCCCTTTAATCTACCCTAAATGCAATATCCAGACACATCTTTCTGTCCAACTACTACACCAGTTCCTCCTTTCTGTACCAGTCACTTCACTGGTTGCCCATCCACCACAGAATTCAAATTCTGAACAAGCTCTTCACAGTGCTGCATCTCCCTACATATCCTCCCTCATTTCTGTTTACCACCTTACATATTGTGTACGTTCTGCTAATGATCTAAGATTAAATGGGTTTTCCAGACTCCTGATATTGATAACCTGTGCTCAGGATAGGCCATCCCTGCAGCCTCCAGCACTGGAACCAGCACTCTAAATGGAACAGGAAGCATAGCTCCATTAAGAGTGTAGTACCTATCCTGGATTACCGCACCTCGCCTCCCATTGAAGTGAATGGAATTGAGCTGCAATAACCCAGCATGGCCACTACACTTTGAATGGAACTATGCTTCCTGTTCCATTCACAGTGCTAGTTCCAGCCCTGGAGGCTTCAGGGTATAGCTGGTTGCTGGGTGTGCGGGGTGTCAGACCCTCACGGATCCAATATTAGTGACCTATCCTGAGAATAGGTTATCAATACAAGGAGCCTGGAAAACCGCTTTAACTTCATCCATAATTTCAACCTCTCAGTTCCATATTTAAGACGTGTCTTGAGCTGCACAAGCTATCTGGATTGTACTACCCTGAATAATCAGGTTAATTCCCAAATTCTTTAGTTTTAAATGTGCCTTACAGACAAATCTTCTTAGGCAGGGTTATCATATTCCTCAATCTGACTTTACCCCGTTTATACCCCTCCACCCCTCCTTCTTCAGAACCAGATACCATTTGCCAACAGTAATCCCCCTAACTTAATGCATTGGCTCATGTATCCTTATCTGCAATACTCTATCTAGTATAGAGATGGCCAAATCACCCATAGAAGACAATTTTTAACTTTGGTGTCACTCCTATTTCCTCATAGATTGTAAGCTCTTGTGAACAGGGCCCCTCAGTCCTAGCGTTTGAATTGTGCATTAGTTTATAACTCTGTTTGGTTTGTACACGTACCCTTTGAAGTGTAAAGCCCTTCAGAATGTTTTCATACTCATTCTTTGCGTCTTCCATATGATTTATTACTCCGTTATGCTTCTGTGCCTTTGTGTATCGGATATATTTTCATAAATGTTTTATCTTTTAAAAATAATATAGCGATGATCTATCATTAATACAAAAAGTTTCCTCTTTTTTTTTGTCTGGTTTGATGAAACGTGTCATATTGTCAAGTAAACGTTAATATGCAGACACTTTCTTCACTAGACCTTTGAGCCATAACTGTGTTTTTGTCTAGAACTGAAAACATCATAGCGACACAGCTTCCAGGACAACTTCTGCTGCCGGAGAATGCTGAACAATACTATGGTTTCTGACCAATGAATGTGATGCTGGTGATACACTATGGTCCTGGTAACCATAGAAACATCTCTGTTGTAATTTCAGCAACAGGGTAAAAATAGCAAATGTTTAAAAATATCCAATTTTTAGGTTCTGCTCTATATTTTCTGAGTTATATATGTCTCTAGGTCGCTTTGACTATTCTGTGGTCACGTTTGCACAACAGCATAGTTGCAACATATGAATACAAGGGATGCAAAGGGAAATATTCTTATTGTTATTTTAAAACGTTTGTATATGGATTAGAGGATTATTATGAGTAAATAAGGAAGCACAAGCCGTGACGTCTTGTCCAGATCACATACAGTACTGTGCATAAGTTTTAGGCAAGTGTGGGAAAAATGCTGCAAAGTAAGAATGCTTTCAAAAATAGAAATGTCAATAGTTTTTTTCAATTAACAAAATGCAAAGTGAATGAACAAACTCTAAATTAAATCAATAAGTGCTGTGACCACTCTTGCTTTCAAAACAGCATAAATTCTTCTAGGTACACTTGCACACAGTTTTTGAAGGATCTCGGCTTTTGCATAGTACTGTACATGGAAAATATTCATGCAGATTACTCTAATTCTATACACTTGCTTATGTATAACTGTAAACAATTCTATATTATAAGGGCATTTTTTTTAAAATACTGATTGGTTCTGCCCCTTTAATTCTGTTCCCTGTCATTATTACCATTCTGCTTATGATGTGCCTGGTAATCTAGAACCCATCCCCTGAGTGATCTCAGAGACATGCGTGCTGCACACTGGAGGAGGGGCTAAAATGTTTAAACTCTGTGACACACATTCCCTCAGGGCACTCCATTGAAGACTTAATTCTAGGTAGGATGTAAGTATTGATTTGCCCTATTTCTTGTACACCCTGGGGTGTCACCCATGTGCTACGAAGTGCCACCCCATATTGCATGTTGCATATTTAGGCTAGTAAGTCTATTTATTTTTTATTATTCAGTATGTGATTTGTGATTGGTTATGTTATCGTATATTTAATCACTTAGTAAATATATTTATTCGCCTGTGTAAGCTTATTCATTCTCAAATCTTTTGAATTCACATTACGTTAATAATCCATTTTCATTTGTCACATAATTATATGCTGTTTGGTTGGAATAAGCCCCATCACTCTTCTCTTTTCTGTGGACAGCACATTTTGTATATAAAATTTAGTTTTTTAGCATAAGGTCTTTCTGTAATTATGTTGACTAGGCAGTAGACTTTACAATTGGCCTTCACCTATAGCAGTTGTCTTGGATGCCTGGGTACTAATGGTGTCTCCAAGTACTATGATTACCCCACGATTTACTGTAAGGTCAAACTGAGTAACAGCCAGACAGTCAAATGTGCAATAATATGAAACATGTACTGTATGTATTACAACACTAGCAGGAACAACAACATTGGAACTCACCAACAGATAACAGGAACCATATGATGATGGTAACTGATGATGGCCCAAATGGATGATAGCGATGACAGTTAGGTAATGGAGCAAATGGATAATGATAACCAGAGATGACCAAACAACCACCAAACCTAACTCTCCCTGAGTCTTTCCCTAGATCTTACCTTAAACACTGGCACTAACACCAACACTACTAACCTTTACTGACCCTGAAGATATCCATACTGATAACCCTAATCTGCAATACTGGCCTTAACACTAAAGCTAAAGGGACTCTAGGGCCGAGATACAAAACCAAAAACTGAGCAGAACTGAACTAAAAATAAGACAGGGCAGATACAAACAAGGAAAAACTAACTACAAAGAGTAGAGTAGAGTACTCACAAGAACCAAACTACACATCCATGAAGAAGCTAGACAAGGAATTAGATGGTTTATGATCTTAGAGCTTCAGAATTCATTTAAAGGGGATTTCCAATCATGAAAAAAAAGGCCACTTGAACAGAAGATGTAATACTAACCTCAACAATCCTCCGCTGCTAAAGTTCCGATGCTTACAGGTTTCCCACCCACTATCTATTTTCTGCTCTCTTTGGATGCAGACTTATAACTGCTGCAGCTAATAATTGGCTATAGTGGGTCACCATTGTGGCCATTGATTGGCTGAGTGGTCACATATCAAGAGGGATCAGGAAATAGAAGCTGATGGGATCATCAGAACTGGAGCAGTCAAGAAGGAGCAGAATATAGAGACTGGTAAAGTACCTGGGAAGCACCAAAAGTGGAGAAGCAGAGGATCAGTAAGGTGTATATTACCTGTGCTGCGTCTGCTGTATAACGTTTGCGCAAGGAGGGATAGATAGTGTAGGGATAGAAATTGGCTAGGCAGGGCTAGTTGTTCTGTTTAAAAGACCCAAAAGTCCTTTTAAGGACTACTGTTATATATCTGGCTGCAATATTTTTTTTGTTTTGGGGCAAAAATTGTGCATGTTTGCCTGACCTTAACACCACCTGCGCAGCGTGTGCAGTATAACGTTTGTGTGTCCCAAATGCCTAACATCCGGTGTATTGTTTTCTGCTGCTATTCAAGGCGACATTACCGGCGCTGCGTGTGCTGTATAATGTTTGCGCAAGGAGGGACAGATAGTGTAGGCATAGGATTTGGCTAGGCAGGGCTAGTTGTTCTGTTTAAAAGACCCAAAAGTCCTTTTAAGGACTATTGTTATATCTGGCTGCAATATTTTTTTTTTCTTTTGGGGCAAAAATTGCGCAAGTTTGCCTGACCTTAACACCACCTGCGCAGCGTGTGCAGTATAACGCTTCTGTATCCTAAGTACTTGACATCCGGTGTCATTTCTTCTGCCGCTAATGAAGGCGACATTACCTGCGCTGTGTCTGCTGTATAACGTTTGTGTATCCTAAATATTTCTGACATTCGGTGAAATGTTTCTGCTCATACACTTAAAAAAATCTGCGCTACTGTACTTGTGACAAACTTGCATATTTACCATTTAATATGAGCAAGGCGAGCAGTAAGGGACAGGGAAGTGGGCGTGCTGCTGATGGTGCACGCAGAGACCATGGCTCTGGGTGTGGTGAAACTGTGTCTGCTGGTAGAGCACAAGAAACAAGGTCATCCAAAACTCCTAGCTTCATGTCCCAGTTTGCAGGGTGGCGCAAGACAGGTTCTTGTTAGATCAACATGTCAGGAGGAGGACCACAGTGAGGCTAATTATTTAGGTTAAAAAAATTAGGGGCGAGGGCCTGCTGCTGATCTGACCGTCTAAAAAATTAGGGGTGAGGGCCTGCTGCTGAGCACTCAATGTTTTTGAGTGTCAGCAGCAGGCCATCAATCATAATTTTTTAAGGGTGTGTCTCATGCCCTACTTTATGTGTAATAAAGAGAGTTTTGGAGTGCCTGTTCCTTGCAATTTTTGGCAGCTCTTTTACTTAGTGCTTATGAGTGCTTATGAGTGTAGGAGTCCCGCGACATGAACAATTGTACCACAATGTCAATGAGGCCCTCCTTTATGTGATGTACCGGTTATATCGGAGTGTCTCTTCCTTGTAATTTTTGGCAGCACTTGCACTTTATATACAAGTAAATATATGTTTCCTAACAATATTTCCTCTAAAATCAATTTTATCTTCGGTTTTGGGTGCATTTTTGTCATTCTGTAAAAGTGGCGTATTACTCAGACAGCATCGTTCACAGCAGCGACTTTGGAGTTCAAGATGCATCCAGACATCCTCCCCATGCTTTTCCCAAACCATTTCAGTGGTGTTTCCATCATTTTCTGACCTTTCCCTATGAACCAGACACCCTCCCCTCTTCAGAGCAGGGGGTGCCTGGTTTAGTGCTCTGGTTCTCCCATTGACTTCCATTGTGCTCAGGTGCTCGGTAGAGCACTCGAGCATCACCTAGTGTTCAACCCAAGCACCTGAGCACCCAGGCACTACGGTGCTCGATCAACACTAGTCATGACATCAACATTACATGACTGAACTCTCAAGCTTTACTTCTGCAAGTGTTCTAACAGTTGTATAATTCCTAATAACTTGATCCTCTATAGTCAGACACAAAGCCGCAGTACAATACACCAGTCTTGAGAAGTACCAAAGGTGCAAGTCATCCATACACAAAAAAGACAAAGGACTACATGACAGGTATACTTTAATTGGTTGCTTGAATAAAAGTTGACATTTGAAGACTGCTTTTGTTCTTCTCGAGACATTTACTTATGTGCTGGCATTTGAAAACAATTGGGGGCACTGTAACATGCATTGCTTTCTACCTCTTCTGCTAGATCTTTCAGCAATACAACTATAAACTGTAAACCTACCCAGTTTGTAGCCATGGCCTCTCTGTTATATAGGGTAATGCTTATGCTATAATGGGCAAAGTGTACTACCTTCTAATACACAATATGGTGGTGTTAAATACTTATTTTTACAGCATGTAATAATTGCCTTAGAAAAATATTTCTTTAGCAAATTCTTAAAGTTTGCATCGTAAAATCATAATGCATGAAAAACATGGAGATATCAGTTTAATGTACTGTGTGGCTACCTGGCAACTTGTGAAGCAACCCATTTCATCAGCAATTCTCAAAAGCAATGCAAAGCTAAAGAGCAAAGACATGGAAAAACCTTCATCTGGCTTAAGTAGCAAGGGGGATTCTTCCAGCCCATTAGTACTTGATACTTTAGATCAGTCTACCAGGTAGTTTCATATAATTGATGCTATATCATATCTCTCAGAATGATGCAGACAGAAATAAACATGTCTATTAAAATCAATCGACCATCAGCAATCAGCATAACTTGTATCACAAAATACCATAGATATTCCTCTAACATATATCACAAGGCTCAGGTTACTATGACTTTCCACAACCTCTGAGTTAATTAGGTGCCCATATGGGACCCTCTATTTCCATATATGTCTGGCAGCAAAATAATCATTACATGTTTTTTTGCGTACCATTTTACATAGCTCCTAGGAGAGAATATCTGTGTAATACAGCACAGTACAAGGCACTGTACGGTGGCAAAATGGAATGCCTATGGCTTCCTAGTATGGAACCACATGGTATCCAAACTTTCTCTTTTACATCCAAACACTGACATCCAAACAGATACGAATTCTTTTGAAAACGCTATAAATCAGTAAATATGGGAAACTATGTAGCAGCTTGTGTTTTATATGTGTTCTGTGTAAGCATCATTATAGATTAGTCTATTAACCCAACAGTGCAAAATAATCACAATGCTAGTAGGTCTACAAAAGGATCAATCACTGGTCACTGGTTTATTACAGGCAGAGTTCAACTGTAACTGAAACCAGATGGAACTTTAGGGCTGAAAGCGAAATAACATGCGCACAAGTTCTGTTCCACTAAAGCCTATTCACACAGTTGCAGCTGTTGTTCCCTTGGACTGCTTAACGTTTTATTACATCATTTAGTTTTATTTTTAATTTCTGTTTTGTTTAAAGAGCCCAGTAGAATAATTACTCATTGTAATACAATAATAATTATCATAGCAATAATAATTACAGTTCTGTTGTCGTTATCGCATGCTGGATTTCTGCTGTGCCTATAAAGCCCATCTGTGAATTTGTCAATCACATTAGTCATTTTAAAAATGGTCTGTTGAGAAATGCTAGCCTATTGCATGGTTGCATTTGATCATTCTGAAAGTAAATTTCTCAGATGATCATCACTGATTACAGCAGTTCAATCTATCTATCTATCTATCTATCTATCTATCTATCTATCTAAGGCTACTTTCACACTAGCGGCAGCACGGATCCGGCACCTAAAGGGTGCCGACGGATCCATACTGCCGCTGATACATGTGTGGAGCCGGAGCAGCGCTGCGATTTGCTCTCCGGTCTGAAGACGGAACGGAATGCTTTCAGGAGCATTCCGTTGTCTTCAGTTCAGTTTTGTCCCCATTGACAATGAATGGGGACAAAACTGAAGCGTTTTTTTCCGGTATTGAGCCCCTATGACGGAACTCAATACCGGAATTTAAAAACGCTAGTGTGAAAGTAGCCTAATAAAGAAAAAAGGCAGCACTCTCAAAAAATAAAAATGGAAAAAAGGTTTATTTACCCATGTGGGACACGCAACGTTTTTGGCTCCAATCTAGAGCCTCCCTCAAGCTTGAGAAAGGCTCTAGATTGGAGCTGAAACGTCGCGTGTCCCACATGGGTAAATAAACCTTTTTTCCATTTTTATTTTTTGAGAGTGCTGCCTTTTTTCTTTATTATTTGTGGATCTTGGTCCGATCAGGGGTGTGCACCTCCTGTCGTTTTTACATTGTAGTGCTGCCGCTTTTTTTCTTATCTATCTATCTATCTATCTATCTATCTATCAATCATAAAGAAAAAAACAGCAGTGCTGTTAACTTGTGAAGTGGGTGCAATCTCTCTAAGACTATTGGCTCTGGGTCTTCAAGTATCAAAAACACAAAAAAGAGGCAGCAATAAAAGTCAGGTGAAGGGTGGTGGGCCCACTTTTAATCACCCCACCTGCAAGTTTCCAATCCAGAACAATGAGGCCACAATGAATGAATGGAGCAGCAGCGTGCTTTTCCAACCAGCTACTTCACTGGGAACAGGGCCTCAATTCTCATGATTGGTGGGGGTCCCAGCACTAGAACTCCCATCTACATGATAGTTATCCCCCATTCTGTGGATGGGGGATAGCTTTCTATAACCAGAATACCCCTTTATTGCTATGGTTCACTATTAATGTTGTTGGGATTTTTACTAAATGGGTTAACAATGCATTATCAGTAATACAAGGATAGTGAGTTATGAAACTTTGCTTTGCATTATCTATTCCAAAAGCCTGAATATTGATAAGAAATAGATATCAATTATGCCTTCTCTCCATAGTAGAGATCATTTTGCTTGTTTTTAGAAACTGCTCATTTCTAGGGGTGGACGCGCTTTCACACTGAAATAACAAATGCTGGCCTTTCTGGTGGCCGGGATTGCAGAAGCAAGTGTGCATGGGCTCTCATGCATGTGCATGAGCTCCCTTCTCCAGCCATCTCAAATTGCATTTGTATGTATCAAAAACCGCAAACAGAGCATGACAGTCACTTGTTATTGGTTGCCATGATCTGCAAACCACCCGATGCGCCAAGGCTGCTAATGATACTGACACACTAGAAGCCTCGGGAGCGCACATGTACAGGCTTGCCTGTGCCTTCGGTCAAACAAAGAGGCACCGCCCCCTAAAAAGCTTTGAAAGTGCACCTACAGATAAGAAGGAAAACATAAAAAGCACTAGATGAGACAACTCTTTTAAGATTCTGCTTGCAGTACCATCATTGGTGTCAAAAATACCAGAACCCTGACAGAAAATCTTTGGGATCCATCATGATTTGCCTGGATACTTTTGAAAATGAAGCCTGAAAAGATATCTTGGCTAACTCAAACCTCCAGTGCATATGTGAAAAGAGCTTAATGGCATTTAAAGGTGAACATACATTGTAATTGAACGCATGATACTAAATTCACAGCTAACATCTTAACTTTACCTTTAAAAACACAACTTCAGCTTCAGCGAGACATCCATTTCTGAAAGAGTGCCCTGCCCAGATAGTTTAAGCCATATGCCATGCTCCTGCTTAACAGCCCTGTCCATTGATTGCTAATAACACATGCTGCAGCCTCGCAATCATTCCCTCTGTTTTAGTTAGTCTCCTTGTTTTCCTTAAACCACTTCTAGAGAATTGAAATTGTGTTATAGATTCACTGAAAACAAGAGAACAGGGGAACTGTAGATGTCTCTATCTGACACTACAAGACATCCAAAGAAAGGTTGCCATAGAAACACATCATTACTTTGAAATCTTTTCAGATTCATTTTTCTAATGTCTGTTTATGCAAAAATGTTCTTACTAAAGTGAAGTATCTGTTGCTATAAAGGCCAGAACACTTAATTATATAAACCATCACTGACCATTGCGGCAAACCATAGTATCAAATGAATTTATATTTAGTCTGTACCCTAAATGCAGTTTCTTTAAAGCAAGCCTAAAATTTTGTGAACAAAAGGATCCAGTATTCGATATAGATAAGCCTTTTCAGACTTTATTGTAACCAGTTAATATCTAGAACAGGGAATAATGCATAGCTAACACATTTTGGGCTTAGAGTAAGGGCTACAGGAAGCCCTAGACGCATTTTAAGAGCGTTATTTCCTGTGCTGGATCTCAAATGATGACACTAAAGCCTGAGAAGTTTTATTCATATTGGATCCTGAATCCTTTTGTTTATGAGATACACATGTAGCAAGCACCAAAATCAGCGGTGGTTAGAGCACCATCCCGAGAGTGCAACTAAATACCAACTTTAAGCTTTATAAGCTTTGCACATAGTTAAACTAGGCCAGCACTATAAGCTAGTATCATAACGCACCAGGTACGACTTTACTGCAGACAACATCTGTACCTGCTATGACGTTGGCATTTCCGTGAATCTCTTTAGCATTCAAGTAAGCTGGACTCTTCCAATTTCAAATTGTACCTAACATATATATTCTTACTGCCTGAATTACTAATGTATGTAAAGATAACAAACTTTGATAACATCTTATTAAAATTCCTTTTTCTCCTTATAACTGGCTTTTACACTGTTTGTAACTGACCAGAATCTCTGCACTCACAATGCTTATGAGGCATGCTGAAGTGTCTCACTGATGGATCATTAAATCCAGGTAGACTGTTTGAGATAGAGGAGGAGAGTTATGGGGAGAAACAAACACACAGTATCTCACAAAAGTGAGCACAACCCTCACATTTTGTAAATATTTTATTATATCTTTTCATGGCACAACACTGAAGATATGACGCTTTGATACCATGTAAAGTAGTCAGTGTCCAGCTTGTATAGCAGTGTAAATTTGGCGTGCCCTCAAAATAACTCAACACACAGCCATTAATGTCTAAACTGCTGGCAACAAAAATGAGTACACTCCTAAGTGAAAATGGGCAAATGGTGCCCAATTAGCCATTTTCCCTCCCCGGAGTCATGTGACTTGATAGTGTTGCAAGGTGTGTTAAATTTGGTGTTATTGCCCTCACACTCTCTTATACTGGTCACTGGAAGTTCAACATGGCACCTCATGGCAAAGAAATCTCTGAGGGTATGAAAAAAAGAATTATTGCTCTACATAAAGATGGCCTAGGCTCTAAGAAGATTGCTAACACCCTGAAACTGAGCTGCAGCGGTTTAACAAGAGAGTTCCACTGAGTTTAACTGAGTTCCATTCAGAACAGGCCTCGCCATGGTCGACCAAAGAAGTTGAGTGCATGCGCTCAGCGTCATATCCAGAGGATGTCATTTACAAATTAGAGGTATGAGTGCTGCCAGCAGAGGTTAAGGGTGGCTGTCAGCCTGTCAATGCTCAGACCATACACCGCACACTGCATCAAATTGGTCTGCATGGCTGTCGTCCCAGAAGGAACCCTCTTCTAAAGATGATGCACAAGAAATCCTGTAAACGGTTTGCTGAAGACAAGCAGACTAAGGATTACTGGAACAATGCCCTGTGGTCTGAAGAGACCAAGATAAACTTAATAGGTTCAGATGGTGTCAAGTGCAGTCAAGCATGGTGGTGGGAATGTTATGGTTTGGGGCTGCATCAGTGCTGTCAGCTGTGTGGAGCTACATTTAGGGACCCATGAATGCTACCATGTACTGTGACATACTGAAGCAAAGCATGATCCCCTCTCTTCAGGAACTGGGCCACAAGGCAGTATTTCAACATGATAACGACCCCAAACACACCTCCAAGACGACAACTGCCTTGCTAAAGAAACTGAGGGTAAAGGTGTTGGACTGGCCAAGCATATGTCAAGACCTAAACCCTATTGAGCATCTGTGGTGCATCCTCAAATGAGAGGTGGAGGAGTGCAAGGTCTCTAACATCAACCAGCTTCGTGATGTCGTCATGGAGGAGTGGAAGAGGATTCCAGTGGCAACCTGTGAAGCTCTAGTGAACTTGTGAAGTTGCAGTAGTTAAGGCAGTGCTGGAAAATAATGATGGCCAGTGGCCACACAAAATATTAACACTTTGGGCACAATTTGGTCATTTTCACTTAGGGGTTTACTCACCTTTGTTGCCAGTGGTTTAGACGTTAATGGCTGTGTGTTGAGTTATTTTGAGGGCATACCAAATTTACAGTGTTATACAAACTGTACACTGACACTTTACATTGTATCACAGAAAAAATAGTCCTTTTAGTAATTTTTTCCGTCATGTATAACAGAACCAAACTGAACCATTATTTGGCCTCTTAAAGGCTTCCATTTTGCTTTCCGTCCTAAAATTCCGTTATATTCCATTATAACTCTGCCATAACGGAACCTATAACGGAACACCCTAACGCCAATGTAAACCTGCCCTTACTTCTTTAAGACTTATCCAAGCAGATTCTTTCTTGAATACAGTAGTTGATTCCCAGTTACATTCATGTGTTTTCTTTGACAGTGTAGTCCAGTTCAGCAAGAACATGAAATGCACAAGAGAATTATGGTTATATGGTTAATGCACTTCTCAGTAAAACCTGACACAAGTTATTTGCCTTTATTTCCTTGAGTTTGCTGCAAAAATACAGCTTGAATAGAAATCGGTCAGAAGTTTAGGAAAGCTTCGATTGGCAACAAATCCGAATTTTCTTGTGCTTCATGGTAACAAATCAGGATTTCCTAAAATGGTGGCTGTACGTGTTACAAAGTGAAACAAACCCAGGAACGCAAGATCACCCATAATTCCGTGCAGCCAGTCAATCCGCAGATAGCATCCCCTGTGATGGCACAGCCCTATAAAACCCTCATCCTGAGCAGTCTCCATCATTGTCTTGTGAGCTGAGCATAGGGAGAGACGTGGAAAGCGCTCATGCGCTGGAGTGTCGCTGAAAATTATTAATAGAAGAATATTGGAGAGGGAGAGCGCAGGGAGACTGCAGGGAGACTTATTCTGTCAGTTTTATTTATTCCTACATTTACTTATTCCTACATCAGCTGAAAATGTAATTCAATACCTATAAGATGGAAGCCTTTATTATTTTACTGTCAGCGTGCCAACCAATACCATCCAGTCTGCACCCCTTAGGGTCTTAATGATGTCCATCCGCATCTTTTGCTGGCTTTACTTCTTCCAAATCATCCTTAAAAGTCTCCATGTCCTAGAAAAATCAGTATGATGCAGAGAGAGGAGTAGCTGGATGTTCCTGATGACATATTCTCATCAATATTAGATTATGTGGAAAAGGAGGAAAAGCAGATGGTAGAAGAAAGGCTCCCACCTGTAGGGCAGGAGAGCGCTGGGGTTGGAGAAGTGGGTATGCCAGAGCTGATTAATATTCTGTTCTTACTGTCAAATAACCTGCAGGAGATTACAGGTAAGAACATCAATAATATGAATATTGTCCCCCCACCTAATTAAACCCCATACCAGCAACAGCCCCTGTTTAAAGGGGCATTAAAGGTGCTGCAAGGCATTAAAAATAAAGGGATGATACAGTGCGGTCTTCATTATTACATGAAAGGGAGCTTCAAACTAATTGGCTGCGTGGTTCTTCAGCACAGCACAGCCGCTCTGTGTGGCCGTACCCTGAGGCAGAGTAGCCTGGCCTGGGTATATCTGATTTATAGCGAATTGTGACAAATTAATTTGGATCAATTTCTTGGTGAACTTCAGCAAAGTTGGCAAAATGAATTTTTCAAAACTTCGCTCATCTTTATTGAATATCATGGACTATAAAGGAAATAACGTGAGTTACTTCTATACCAATTTCATAAGTGTCCTCTTATATGCCTTGTGTTTATTCTGTGTATAACCTGTGGGTATATGGATTCCCATAGGTTTGCCTTTAAAAGCCATTTGTAATACAGTATAAGAGTTGCTGGTAAATCAAAAAAGCCAAAGTAATATGCATTTTCCAACATTAAGCATAATAAATGGAAATAAGAGGCTGGGGGAAATCTGCAGAACAAGAAAAGAACATCATGGAACTACTGGGATAATTTAAAAACTACATGGACTAGTACTGAAACAAAATTGGAATTTCTGAAATGATTCTATAAATTGTACTTCCTCACACAGCCTAATTATAGATGTAATCTTCTTTACAGTATTACAAGAGGTAAAGGTAGCTCTGCAGAATTAATGTTATGAATTCATTTCTCTGCTCCAACAGTCACACAATGGAAGCTACTATACTATACTAGTACTGAACTATATTAGCAACCCAATGGAGCATGCTACCATGTTTTCTGGTAGATTTGTATGAAATCAGATTCAAAATCACATTTGTATGAAACTGGAGGCATACAGTGGAATAATAGAGGCCTAATACATCTCCATGTGAACCCTATTGCAGCTCCATGCTAACTGGGGTCTTAATATGCCCATTTCAGGATTTGTATATTGTGAGCCAAATATGGGATTGCTCTAGTGAAGGTTTTTTTTTTTCACCAGTAAACAGGAGTAGTTTGAAAAAAAGAAGCTGTAAAATGTGCCTATTTGTCCTACCTCCTGGTTTTGGCTTGAAAGAAAAATGGATGAATGAACCTAACCAAATACGAAGAATCAATAGCAACAATTTCAAGTTGCAAAGTGTGGATTGTTATTTTCCCAGAGCATGCAATGTTTCATTAAAATGGTTGTCTCATCTCAGACATTGGTGGTATATCCTAGTGAGATGTTAGATAGGTGTGGGTCCCACACCTGAGCTCTCCATTCACTTCTATGGGAGTCCTCACAGCGTGCTGGGCTATTTCCGGAAGTCCTATAGTCATGAATAGAAAGCACACTGAGCACGCAAGGCCACCTTTCCATTCACCGGAAACTGCTGGAAATAGCCAAGCCATTCATATAGTGGTAAATGGAGGGTGGCTGCTAGAGATGAGAGACGTTCTGGAAAATTCAATTTGGCTGCTTTAACACATTTCTCAAAGAAATCTGCATTGTGACAAATTACTTTGTCATGAAGCGCATTTCTTTGTATCTCTGTAGCGCTTTCATCACTGATTGCGGCATCTGAGATTAAAAATCAGGGCTTTCATGTGTTAATCAGTTAAAAAAAAATATTTGATCGTGAAGAGCCCACTGCAGCCATCTTGATTGAAGACACCATGCGAAATCTCTGTGCAGTGACGTGACAACATCATCACCAGGCCAGCTGGCGAGGTGACGTCATATGTCACCAAGCACGATTAATCAAATTTTTCCTGAAATTCGGATCAAAGTTGTGCAGTGCTCTCACCCTCACTTTAGGGGGTCTGTACTGAAGATAGGAGTGGGTCCCAAAGGTTGAACCCGCACCTATCTGACATTGCTGGCATATCCTATCGACATGCCACCAATAACTGTGATGAGAAAATCCCTCTAAGTTAGGAGTTGGACCTTTGCTTAGACTGGAAACACTTTGCATATGGAGAACCTGGAGAACTTGTTATAACATGTTTCTGGATGGTCTTTAAAACTAGCCCAGAAAATCCATGCTGTCCATGATCCTGTCCATGATCTAGCAGATTTCTACTCTCTACACTTAAAGCACATTCCCACATAAGTAATCCAGACAAATACAGACATAGTCAGCATTATCTTGACTCAAGGCTCACATGGATGGTCCCTTTTAGAGATGAGTGAGCATGCTCGTCTGAGCTTGGTGCTCGTTCGAGTATTAGGGTACTCGTAAGTGCTCGCTGCTCGGACGAGTATCTCGCCATGCTTGAGGAAATGGCATCTCCCGCATTTTGAATTTTTGGCGCCTATAAACTCAGCCAATCACAAGCCAGGAGACTCTGCGGTACACCCAGCATCACGTGGGGCCCTTACATGTCAATAGCAGGGGTTGACTGGCCTGATCAGGTGACCCTGGAATATACTAGTGACTGCCCACGGTGCTCGGCTCAGATGCTGTCTGGATGTGGTTAGGGACAGATCTGCTGCGTTTCAGGGAGAGTGTTAAGGCCTGGATTTAGTTCTCTGTTAGGCAGGAGTGATATCAAAAGAACCCAACAGCCCTTCTAAGGGCTACAAGACACTTTTTTTGTCTCCTGGCTGGGCTGGCTGGCACTAGTAGTGCAGCTATCGCCATATATAACACTTTTTTTTAAATTGATTTATCTCAGTGATAAAAATCCATTTCATACAGCTGTGTGGAACCATTCTGTGTGTCACAGTTCAGCTGTCCACTCACCACAAACCACAATCCGTATTTTCTGTCCAGGTGACACATTCTGTACGTCACGTAATTAAAAAAGGTCTTTTACTCTCACTGAGACAGCTACATTACAAAAATCTCTGTGCGACATTTGTCTGGGTTGCAGTCAAAATAGCCACAGTAAGCAGGGGCTGAGTTTGCTCTCTGATATTTTCTGCATGTCACGTTAAAAAAAAAAAAAAAAAAAAAAAAGTATATATATATATATATATATATATATATATATATATATAAATATAAAAACAAAATTTAAAAAAAAAGTTTTTTTGTTGTTTTATCTCAGTGATACAAATCCATTTCATACAGCTGTGTGGAACCATTCTGTGTGTCACAGTTCAGCTGTCCAGTCACCACAAACCACAATCCGTATTTTCTGTCCAGGTGACACATTCTGTACGTCACGTAATTAAAAAAGGTCTTTTACTCTCACTGAGACAGCTACATTACAAAAATCTCTGTGCGACATTTGTCTGGGTTGCAGTCAAAATAGCCACAGTAAGCAGGGGCTGAGTTTGCTCTCTGATATTTTCTGCATGTCACGTTAAAAAAAAAAATATATATATAAAAAAATATAAAAAAATTAAATAAAAAAAAATAGTTTTTTTGTTGTTTTATCTCAGTGATACAAATCCATTTCATACAGCTGTGTGGAACCATTCTGTGTGTCACAGTTTAGCTGTCCAGTCACCACAAACCACAATCCGTATTTTCTGTCCAGGTGACACATTCTGTACGTCACTTAATTAAAAAAGGTCTTTTGCTCTCACTGATACAGCTACATTACAAAAATCTCTGTGCGACATTTGTCTGGGTTGCAATTAAGCAGACCAAGTCTGCCTAATCTAATAGTTTCAGTGTAATTGCTCCATACTGCACGGTACGTAATAACATACGTAATTTAGCTCTAACTTATCCACCTATATACAAAGCACAATCCGTATTTTCTGTCCAGGTGACACATTCTGTACGTCACTTAATTAAAAAAGATCTTTTGCTCTCACTGATACAGCTACATTACAAAAATCTCTGTGTGACATTTATCTGGGTTGCACTTAAGCAGACCAAGTCTGCCTACTCTAATAGTTTCAGTGTAATTGCTCCATACTGCACGGTACGTAATAACATACGTAATTTTGCTCTAACTTAGCCACCTATATATTTTCCACCTACAGGCCCTCACTCTGAACAATTTTTCCGGAGGTCCACCTACAGGCCCTCTCTCCAAACAATTTTTCCGGAGGTCCACCTACAGGCCCTCTCTCTAAACAATTTTTCTTTGCACCTAGTTGGATGCTTCCCTAACATATGATGGGCATGTGCCTCGCCTTTCTTGGTCTGGGTGAGCGCAATTGCCATGAGGGTAACCACCAGGCTGTTGCCTGAGAATTTGGGGTAATGGTGGGATTAGGCAGCCTCAGAGGCATCCATGCATGCTGCCCCTGCTGTTTCCTGTCCATTTCCGTGGTGTTTCCATCATTTTCTGATGTTTCCAGGTTTTCACCCAGCCTTCCCTAGGCAGAGCCTTGGTCCCCTGCAAAAATGCTTGAGTCTCCCATTGACTTCAATGGGGTTCGTTACTCGAAACGAGCACCCGAGCATTGGGAAAAGTTTGTCTCGAATAACGAGCACCCGAGCATTTTAGTGCTCGCTCATCTCTAGTTCCTTTACCTTAATTTGTTGTATTACTCTAAAGTGATTTTGTTGTATTAACGTGTTATGCCAGTCATTATAATATTGGCTACATCTGTAGAAAGAAAATGTACATTGATTAAAATATGTGTAGAGTATTTATTAGGAGAGGGTAATACCATGATAAATATCAACAGAAACTTCTTAAAAAAAACATAGTGAGAAACCTCCTGAAGAATCATTGTTTTCAGCTTCTCAGCTTTACCGTGTATAATGAGGAAGTGCTCATGACTCGGTTCAGTGAACCTTAATTTTCAGTGCCTCCTATTCGTGCTAAAAGAGCCCAGAGAATGTCAAGAGTCTCAAGACCAAAATTAATTATTTACACATGTATGTGCTAAAAACTCCTCAGTCTCCTTTAAACTAGACATGAAATTTGGTCCCTGTCACAAAAGTAGCAAAACAAGTAAAATAAGAAGCAGAATAGGCTTGTCTAAAAATATGCAAAGTACTATGTACAGTATCGAAACTTTTTCAAATCACCTTGCCAAAATTAATGAACATATTTTACCAGTTTTTCAAAAATTAATGGAAAAGTGCTTCTCTTAAACAAGAAAGATGGTGTTTAATATGCTTCATTTTATGTTACAAAGTACATCATATTGTATGATTTAAAGCGTTGACAGAATACGATTCATCCTTCCTGAAAGTTGGCTTTGCTTGAAAGGGATTCAGTAAAGCTGGGCAGTAATCCATTGTCAGCACAGTGCCACTCTGCTCTTCACTGGGCCCTAAGGGCATATTGTTAACACGATGGACTTACAATGTAATGTTCCTGACAGACTGTGAACTATCACATTGTTAGAAGCCAGTAATGGACCATAAACTTAGGTGAAGGGTCGTTAATGGTTATGATCTCAACTCGAGCCTGATGATAACCATTAAAAATTAACAGTATACGATGGGGCATCATCTGAAAGTTCTACTAAGAGCTGTTGGGGTGTAAAGAACTGGGTTCATGATTATGTGTTTTTATGAGGGATACAATACATACAGTAGTTCCAGTTGTATCCAAGAACAAATATCACATTATATTGGCAATGGAGAAAATTGCTCCGAATATAGTACATAGATCGTTGGTGATTGTAACATCTGACAGGCATTGACCTACAAAAAAGAAAATTATATCCTCTAGTAATATACTGTACATATCCAATAAGCAATGAAATAAGTCTTTTGCTAGCTCCAGATTAGAGGTGAGTCTTTAAACATACTCTTCTCTATTGATCCTCTTAGAGTATATTAGTAAAATCCAATGCAATATTTGGTGAATCAATTCTCCCAGATACAGATGTACTCACAATGTCTATTTTAATTGATTCCTCAAGATAGCAACCAATGTCATCAACTCATTAGAAATCTCAATCAATTCCTCTACCATTAATATAAACAGACTGTGTCCAATACAAAATCTGTGCAAGTGTCAAATCACCATCACCTACCATGTATAAGATAGTTCTTCTTTGTGGCAACTGGGTCTCAACCGGGGACTAGAGTCTATTTACCACCTACAGATTTGTCACTGGATAACTCTGCTGATATACTAATCTGATCTGCTGATTAGAGTATTATTTTCCATTCTTGGCAATTTATTAATATATACCTGGGGATACAAAATATGAGTATACATGGGAACTGTACAGTAATACTTTCTATACATAAGGAGATATTGAAAATTCTGCCCTCAGAAGCCAATGATAAGTGGACTGGAATGGTCCATATTTGTTTAAGCTCCTCACAGATATTTTCAACCTATACTCATAAAAATGAATTACAGTGGATAATATGCAAAAACCGGAACCAAAACTGAAAAAATATAGTCCTCCGAAAATCTACCTAGACTGTACTGTAAAGCCCTGATATGATATTTAAATGTTAATATCTGTAAGACAGTATTATGGTTCTGGATGTAGTGTCTGGTTCAGTGAAAAGGTATAATTATCTTTTCACAGCATCTTTCTACAGAGAGCTTAATATATGATACTATTTTTGATAATTGTAAGAACTTAAAATGACAGGTTCAAAAGGAACTTGTGTGTAAAGTGTACAAAAAAGTAATGCCACAATTAAAATTGTAACTTTACAGTAGTTACATGGGTTGTCAAAGCCAATTAAAAGAAGAGAGCACCTGGACTGTTTTTAATGGGGTTTTTCACCCCCTGGGACCTTTTGTGCCCACCTTCCCTAGTGTGGCCAGACCTTCGAGGGGAACCATAGTTACCTAATCCTTGAATCAATAACTGCTTTGACGCAAGTTAAAGATGAGGATCGCGTCACCACTGTTGCCAGTCATTGACTGCAGCAATCATGTGACTCATGTCAAGCCAGGTGTTAACAAGGGGAGACCAGAGATCTGCAGTTTTGGCAGGGGAGCAAAGGAGACCGAACCTGAGGACAAGGATCACGTAAATATGATTCCCAAGATAGATCTGAACAACCCCTTTAAAACAAAAAAAAACAAAAGCACAGTCCTACCATTGCACCACCCCAGCTCCTGCTGCTGCTGCTTATGGTCCCCACCAGACTGGAAGTAATGATGGCCAGTAATGATGCACTCCTGTGACCACTGCCAGCCCTTCAGTGCCTTCAGTGGATGAGACCACAGGTCTTTGTAAA
Source organism: Rhinella marina (assembly GCA_900303285.1). Taxonomy (NCBI): domain Eukaryota; kingdom Metazoa; phylum Chordata; class Amphibia; order Anura; family Bufonidae; genus Rhinella; species Rhinella marina. Next base: position 170,017 of record ONZH01011784.1, on the reverse strand, counting down.
AAAAAAAAAAGGAAGCTCATATTTAATTTGCAGTAAAGATTCTACAGTAGATATATTTTATGGTATCATGTACAGCTATTGAAAAATGAAGCCACAATGCCTCCCTTCCAAGTACCATTTAAACAGATTCAACCTTAAATAGTGAAGACCTGAGTGAACTTTTTTTAAAAAATGTCCACTTTTCACTGGTTGCCCACCAGAAAGTGTACCACATAGTGCCAGCCGCAATGTGCCTCATACAGTACGAGCCACAATAACCCACCAGACAGTGATCAGCTGCAATCAACTCCAGAAAGGGTCAGCTACAGTGTCTCAAACAGTAAAGTTCACAGTAAAAATCTTAACAATCTCAACAAAAATAAGCTCCTATATAATAATAATTTAAAACATGAAAATCAGACATATAGTATGTCACAGCCTCATTCTAACAAATTTAGAACCAGCCCTGTACCTCAAATGGATCCAGAGATCTGACCATACATTGCTGCCATTGCTTTGCTAGATTTATTTCAAGCTAGTAGCTTAGGTGGCTTGTCCTTTCTGCTGCTGATGGTGGCAGTTGAAGGATGGAACTGAGCATGCATGACAAATAGAGATGAGCGAACGTGCTCGTTACGAGCACTGTAGCACTCGGCTCCCCTGCGCAATGCCCGCAGGCATTGCGGATCCGTCCTCAGCTGCATGTAAGTCAATGGGGACGGATGGTTTGGTATGACACTCATATCAAACGGATCCGTCCTCCTCACCCGACTGAAAGTCAGTGGGGACGGATCCATTTGGTATGAGTGTCATACCAAACGATCCGTCCCCATTGCCTGCGGGCATTGCGCAGGGGAGCCGAGCGCTACAGTGCTCGTAACGAACACGTTCGCTCATCTCTAATGACAACTTCTCTATTCAGGTAGAGTTCAGTGAATAACTCAGTGGTTATACTAAAATTTTAATTATGTGAAATTACAAAAGTATTCAGACTCAGGTGCTGGTTTGAAAAATGTAGAATAGTTTTCGTGGGACAACCTCTTTAAAAATGTTAAAGTTCAAGAGTAGAAATAGGCAGTAACCAGTAGTGGTGACCTGCAATAACTAAAAATGATTTTGATAAGGACATTGTCAGCAAATAAATCTGTGAACATTCAAAGTCTGGATTGTACGGCATATCTGACAAAAATAGTTTCAGGCATAAATCACAAACTCAGTAGCATTTATTACTTTAGCTTATGGTTTTGCAAATCCAATAATGCTTGAATACAAATTGTGTTACAGGACTCAGCAAGTTATAATGAAGTTCCTTGGTGTGAAATAATTGGTTCTGTCTTCAGTATCCTTATTGAAAGTATTGTTATTTTTTTATTGGTACTTTATATTTTATTATCTCTTACAATACTGTATAATGCACCTTGGTTGGAGATTCCGAAAAATTATACTATTTAAGGTATGGTTCAAATTAGGTATTTTACTCAGAATAGGCCATCAATATCAGACCAGCGGCGATCTGACACCATGTACCCCTACCGATAAGCTGTTCTGAAGAACCTCCAGTGCAGTAAGACAGCACTGGAACTACTTAGCTCCATCCATTGTATACTGTCCATTGTGTAACATAGTTTATAAGTTTATAAGGCCGAAAAAAGACATCTGTCCATCCAGTTCGGCCTGTTCTCCTACAAGTTGATCCAGAGGAAGGCAAAAAAAACCCTGTGAGGTAGAAGCCAGTTTTCCCCACTTTAGGGAAAAAAATTCCTTCCCGACTCCAATCAGGCAATCAGAATTACTCCCTGGATCAACGACCCCTCTCTAGTAACTATAACCTATAATATTATTACCCTCCAAAAATACATCCAGGCCCCTCTTGAACTCTTTTAGTGAACTTACCATCACCACCTCCTCAGGCAGAGAGTTCCATAGTCTCACTGCTCTTACCGTAAAGAATCCTCTTCTATGTTTATGTACAAACCTTCTTTCCTCCAGACGCAGAGGATGGCCCCTCGTCACGGTCACAGTCCTGGGGATAAATAGATCGTGGGAGAGATCTCTGTACTGACCTCTGATATATTTATACATAGTTATTAGATCTCCCCTCAGTCGTCTTTTTTCTAAAGTGAATAAGCCTAATTTTGATAATCTTTCTGGTACTGTAGTCCACCCATTCCAGTTATTACTTTAGTTGCCCACCTCTGAACCCTCTCCAGCTCTGCTATGTCTGCCTTGTTCACAGGAGCCCAGAACTGTACACAGTACTCCATGTGTGGTCTGACTAGTGATTTGTAAAGTGGCAGGACTATGTTCTCATCACGGGCATCTATGCCTCTTTTGATGCAGCCCATTATCTTATTGGCCTTGGCAGCAGCTGTCTGACACTGGTTTCTGCAGCTTAGATTTCTGTTCACTAAAATTCCTAGGTCCTTTTCTATGTCAGAGTTACCCAATATTTTACCATTTAGTATGTATTGGTGACTTGCATTATTCCTTCCCATATGCATAACTTTACATTTGTCAGTGTTAAACCTCATCTGCCACTTCTCTGCCCAAGCCTCCAGTCTATCCAGATCCATCTGTAGCAGTGAACTGTCCTCTTCTGTGTTAATTACTTTACACAGTTTAGTGTCATCTGCAAAAATTGATATTTTACTGTGCAAGCCTTCTACAAGATCATTAATAAATATATTGAAGAGAATAGGGCCCAATACTGACCCCTGTGGTACCCCACTAGTTACAGTGACCCAATCTGAGTATGTACCATTAATAACCACCCTCTGTTTTCTATCACTGAGCCAGTTACTTACCCACATACAGACATTTTCTCCCAGGCCAAGCATTCTCATCTTATATACTAACCTTTTATGTGGTACAGTGTCAAATGCTTTGGAGAAGTCCAGATATACGACATCCATTGATTCCCCGCGGTCAAGTCTAGAACTTACCTCCTCATAGAAACTGATTAAATTGGTTTGACACGACCGATCCCTCATGAAGCCATGCTGATATGGAGTTATATGCTTATTTTCATTGAGGTACTCCAAGATAGCATCTCTTAGAAAACCCTCAAACAGTTTACTCACGACAGATGTTAAACTTACCGGCCTATAGTTCCCGGGCTCTGTTTTTGGACCCTTTTTGAATATTGGCACCACATTTGCTATGCGCCAATCCTGTGGAACACTCCCTGTCAGTATAGTATAGTGGATAGAACTTGTAACCACAATGTTGCTCCAACTGAAGTGAACAGGAATAACACTGCAGTAACCAGCTATGTCCACTACACAATGGATGGGGATGTGTAAATCTACTGCCAGCTCTGGAGCTACACCAAAACAGCTGATCGGCAGGAGTGTGGAGTTTCAGACCATGGCTCATAATGACTTTTTCTGAGGATAGGCCATTGAGTGTAAAATTCTGAACAAACCCTTTAAGGTAATTCCTTTTTAAAACCAGAGATGACATGGAGGAGCTCAGCAATGAGGTAAAGTAAAGTTGATAGCCCAGCATACAAATAAATGGAGTGTGTGAGGCAGTGATAGGCCTCACGCTTTATAGAGGTCTGGAGGGGGTGGATATTCCAGTCCACATCCCTATTCCACCACAGGTGAGGCCACCTGGGTGTAATTACTGGTGTGATAAACCAACCCTCAGTGTAGGGCCCCATGCAGACGACCGTATTTCACGGCCCGATACGGGCCGTGAAAGCCCGGCCTGTGATGCCCCAGAGGACGGAAGCGCACGGCGTCATTGGTTGATAAGACGCCGTGCACTTCCTGAGGCCGCCATACAGTGAAACACTGTACACGTAGCAACCAATGACGCCGTGCGCTCCCGTCCTCTGGGGCAGCACAGGCCGGGTTTTCACGTCCCGTATCGTGCCATGAAATACGGTCGTCTGCATGGGGCCTAGGAATGAGAGGAGAAAGGCTGAGGAGGCCTGAGAGGTTAGAGCCTGCGGAGGCTCTGTGTGTGTGGTCTCAGCCAGGAGGGCTGAGGGGCCACAAGGCTCTGTGTAGTCTGGAAGTTTGGGGGGCCCAGTGCCCCTAGGAGAAGAGGGTCACACGGTCATAGTCGGGAGGACTATTGGACCTTCTCCCCCCAAAGGATACAGTTGGAGTCACAGCCTGGAGGCTGCTGGACTGAACGGGTGAGGAAGCCGCACTTAAAAGCTGTGTGTGAACAGCGTCTGTATTTAGGTGAGTTAGCTGAACTATGTTTAGTCAGAATGTATAACATATAAGCAGTAGCTCATCTGGATCTTCACAATGGATAGGTGCTCACTCTTACGGTACACCCCAACCGTATATTGGTTATAGATATAGATTAATAATAATAGAGGGCACTCAACATATCAGGCGTCATATGAGAACATACAAATATATGTTTGAACAAAAAATCTTTAATTAATGCATATATACATAAAACTCAAACACTTTAAAAATATGTACATAAAAATGTTAGTAAAATATGTAATAAAAATTAAGCTATGTTTATAGCATTTAAATTACTGGTCTGATATTACTAAATATAGTAATTCACTTGAAGAAATCACTTCCCAATGTTAGTCATATAGGTAAGTATATAGGTCCATCAAAAGGAATTCTCATGCAAGTAAATAGGTGAGTGACGATGTTTCTTTGACGAAATATAATTCCTGAAATCCTTATATTTAATAGCACTGTATTGTATGTAAGTCCAATAAGGTTACTTCCATAGGGATAATATATTTAAGGTTAGTACAGTAGAATTAATGCGCTTGATTGTCTACATGTAACAGCCAGAGAGGTCTTATAGCTTGATGGTAAGTATAAACAATAAAGTCTCTTTGATGGAATACTGCAGTTGTTAGTAAAGTGCTACAAATTGATGATATTATAGCCGTTTGGTTAGCTATATGTTGTTTGAGAAGTAATCATATACTTTACCCTCCTAAGAAGGTTAGGAAGTCCTCCGCTCGCGCCGGATACTATCGTGGCGTCCCACGAGTTGGCGGCGTCCGGTGGCTCCGACCACGTGATGTGTGGCGTCACGGTTACAAGTGCAGGAGGTCATATAATATACACGTCATCCGATCATGTGACCTAACTGGCAGGTCCTGGAAGATGAAAAATGATAACTCCAAGGTCCTGCAGGGTTTCCCATATAAAACAGCAATTCCGTTTTTCTTTTTATGGAGATATTTCTTATGTAAATGGATCCTCCTGTATTAAGCCGGCAAAATGGTGGATCCGAAACACTCCCTCCAACACCAGACGCGTTTCGGAACTCTCAGGTTCCTTCCTCAGTGGTTGGGAGTGATTCGTATATGGCGGTCTTATATTGTATATCTTTAATTGAGTGGGCGGGATATCCCATCAAGTGATTCAAAAAAAATGGCCTGGAATGTGAACATATATTGTGCCATACTGGACAATATTGCCATCTATCTCATATATTAGTACATCTTTGGAGAAACATTTTCATCAGATCTAGTTATCATAAAAAATATATATTTAAATATAGATATATAACAAAACAATCCAACATAACATAATAGAGATACATGATAAACAACAAAAAATGATGATGTGATTTTAATGCGGTTTTGGTACGTTTTAAATATTTTTTAATAAATTCTTATTTTGAATGTTATTTTTTCTTTTTTTTCAGATAATGCTTGTTTTTCCTCATCGTAATAACAGTAAATATGTATTTACTAAAATATATATACAAATATTCAGTAGATATTCAGTAGATAGAGGAGGTAGCACACTAGGGAGGGGGGGGTCACCGTGCTGGTAAGAAAAACAGCCTGACGGCGATCCCACATCCCTAGTGGGCACACCTCACAATCTTCACAAGAAACCGAAAATTTCAAGTTCAGCATTAAGGCCTCTTGGTAACAACGTATCAAACTCAAAAATCATTCTAGATTCAGCTCGTGACATTTTTGCTACATGATTGCCACCTCTTCAAGATTTCTTGATTCGTTCTAGGGCAGCAAAACGTAATTGTGAAGGGTCTTTGTTGTGGCAATCTTTAAAGTGCTTAGATACAGTGTGCATTTCGTAGCCCTTTTTGATGTTGTTAATATGCTCTGAAATACGAGTTTTCAAAGTTCTTTTTGTACGCCCTATATATTGTTTGGGACATGTGCACCATAAAATATATATTACCTCAGTTGAATTACAGGATAATGTCTCTTTTATGAAATGTGTATAGTTATTATGTACTGAACTCACTTTATCTGTTTTTCTTGGAAAAGTGGTAATCCTGCAATTATTGCAAAACCCACATCTGAAAAAAACAGTCATAGAAAGCCAACTGGATGTTTTATTTTTACTTAGATTTATTATAGTAGGTGCTACCTTTAAGTTGAGATTGGGAGCTCTAGTATAGATAAAAGATGGTTTTGGGGGTAATGTTTAACCCACTATTTTGTCTTCCAATAAATGAAACCAGTATTTTTGTATACTTTTTTCTATATTTTTATACTGGGGTTGGAATGGCAAAATAATTCTGATACCATTTTCACTTCCCTTGATATTTACTGTTTTCTCATTATTAAAAAAGCTTTGTCTCGATTTGTTCCTTATTTTCTTAAGAGCGGAGTTCACTATTGATGACGGATAGTTTTTTTGTATAAATTGTTCCGTCAGAGTCTCAGCTTCCTGTTCAAATTGGGTGTTTAATGTGCAATTTCTTTTTAATCGTCGGAACTGACTTAGTGGAATATTAGTGAGCCATTTTGTCAAATGTCCACTAGAAAAAAGAATGAAACTGTTTCTGGCAACTTCTTTCTGAAAAGTACTACAAATAAGTTTATTTTCAGAAATTTCTATTTTAAGGTCAAGAAATTCAATATATTTATTACTTATATGTGAAGTGAATTTTAAATTCCTATCGTTCATATTAATGTTTTCCAGAAACAGATTCAAATCTTGTAGAGAGTCTTGCCAAATAAATATAACATCGTCGATATATCGACGCCAGAGCACCAGACCCAGGCTGTTTTTCTTACCAGCACGGTGACCCCCCCTCCCTAGTGTGCTACCTCCTCTATCTACTGAATATCTACTGAATATTTGTATATATATTTTAGTAAATACATATTTACTGTTATTACGATGAGGAAAAACAAGCATTATCTGAAAAAAAAAAGAAAAAATAACATTCAAAATAAGAATTTATTAAACAATATTTAAAACGTACCAAAACCGCATTAAAATCGCATCATCATTTTTTGTTGTTTATCATGTATCTCTATTATGTTATGTTGGATTGTTTTGTTATATATCTATATTTAAATATATATTTTTTATGATAACTAGATCTGATGAAAATGTTTCTCCAAAGATGTACTAATATATGAGATAGATGGCAATATTGTCCAGTATGGCACAATATATGTTCACATTCCAGGCCATTTTTTTTGAATCACTTGATGGGATATCCCGCCCACTCAATTAAAGATATACAATATAAGACCGCCATATACGAATCACTCCCAACCACTGAGGAAGGAACCTGAGAGTTCCGAAACGCGTCTGGTGTTGGAGGGAGTGTTTCGGATCCACCATTTTGCCGGCTTAATACAGGAGGATCCATTTACATAAGAAATATCTCCATAAAAAGAAAAACGGAATTGCTGTTTTATATGGGAAACCCTGCAGGACCTTGGAGTTATCATTTTTCATCTTCCAGGACCTGCCAGTTAGGTCACATGATCGGATGACGTGTATATTATATGACCTCCTGCACTTGTAACCGTGACGCCACACATCACGTGGTCGGAGCCACCGGACGCCGCCAACTCGTGGGACGCCACGATAGTATCCGGCGCAAGCGGAGGACTTCCTAACCTTCTTAGGAGGGTAAAGTATATGATTACTTCTCAAACAACATATAGCTAACCAAATGGCTATAATATCATCAATTTGTAGCACTTTACTAACAACTGCATGTTAGGCCAAGGAGCCTTTTTTAAATAATAAAGTGACTCTGCCCTGAGACAGAGTCACCGGGGATCACTGGACTCAGATCCTGAGTCACCCGAGCAGGGCAACCCAGGAACCAAGCAGCCGGAAAGGCAAGCTCCCGAAGGAGGACAGGGGATGAGCCCCAATGCCCGAAGGCACGTGTGCACAAGCACACAATAATGAGCTCCCGAAGGAGGACAGGGGATGAGCCCCAATGCCCGAAGGCACGTGTGCACAAGCACACAATAATTAGCTCCCGAAGGAGGATAGGGGATGAGCCCCAATGCCCGGTAGGCAAATGCGCACAAGCACTCAATGCGCTCAAGTCTGGGACCAGCACAGGATACCCAGCTCTCAATCGGACCACGTGTGCCGAGTTCCGCGCCTCCCGGAGGAGGTTGCAGCCCAACACACAATGTGGCCTCCAAACACACACACTGGCGCACACTAGGGTTCCGCGCCTCCGAAGGAGGTTGCAGCCCAACACACACAACTCCTGCCTAGACCACAGACTACACCTAGTGTGCAACAAAAGGTCCTAGTCACAAAGCAGAGCGACCGGGTTCTCTAGCTTAGCAAAGCAACAACAAGGCACCGGCGCCTGCTGCCAATACTGAGGGGTTTTTATAGTGAAGCAACCAATTAACAGGGCGGTGCTTCCTGTGCAGGACTGGCGGATGTGACATCATCTGTAGCCTCGAAGCATGGGCACATGATCACCTCCTGGCGGAAGTGACATCACAGGCAGGGTCAAGGTCGGAGCTTATGACCACTTCCTGTGTCTGAACCAAAACAAAGTGTCTTAAAGCGACAGTGTCGTAATTAGACTACAAGCGCGCGCGTGCACGGCGTCGATGCCCGCGCCTTTCGCACACTGCAGTATTCCATCAAAGAGACTTTATTGTTTATACTTACCATCAAGCTATAAGACCTCTCTGGCTGTTACATGTAGACAATCAAGCGCATTAATTCTACTGTACTAACCTTAAATATATTATCCCTATGGAAGTAACCTTATTGGACTTACATACAATACAGTGCTATTAAATATAAGGATTTCAGGAATTATATTTCGTCAAAGAAACATCGTCACTCACCTATTTACTTGCATGAGAATTCCTTTTGATGGACCTATATACTTACCTATATGACTAACATTGGGAAGTGATTTCTTCAAGTGAATTACTATATTTCGTAATATCAGACCAGTAATTTAAATGCTATAAACATAGCTTAATTTTTATGTACATATTTTTAAAGTGTTTGTGTTTTATGTATATATGCATTAATTAAAGATTTTTTGTTCAAACATATATTTGTATGTTCTCATATGACGCCTGATATGTTGAGTGCCCTCTATTATTATTAATTTATATCTATGTTTAGTCAGAGCCCAGCCGGGCAGGTGTTGTTTTTATGATTTGTTTTGGTGTGCTGGTGCCAATAAAACTGAGTTGGACCTAAAAATCCCCGTGTTGTGAAGATATTGTGTGATGTCGACCCCCTGAGAGGATACGATCCCTTATATATGGTGGAGGATGCGGGCATGTTGATGCCAAAGCAGGCAAGTTGATGCCAAATGGGCATGTGTCTGTGCAAAGAAGGCACAATGTTGTTGCTGGGGGCAACAGGAAAGTGAAACGTAAAAGTGTTGCTAGGAGCAACAGCATGAACAAAGAGCAGGTGCTGCTGAATGTTGCTGTGTTCCTGTGTTAAAGGGGCGGAAGCCTGTACGTCTGGATAAAGCTGCGGGTGCAAAATCTGGACACTTTAGCTGCATTGAAAGAGAATATTGGGTGATTTAAAGGGCCAGTAGCCCATGTGAAAAGACTGAACTGTGGAGAATTTCTTTTTTTTTTTTGGGGGGGGGGTCAATATGAAGACCCATATGGAAGTTGCTGCGGCTTGGTGGAGCCCATCAGGTGCAACAAAGGATTGCTGGGAATGGTGCCAGCGAGAGATCCAAGAAATGGATGATTGTTTGATCAGGAGATCTGATAAAGAAAGTGAAAGATTCTGTGACTTGGTGATTGGGGGAATCCCGCTGGGGGTTATTCTAGATTCCCGCCAACAAGTGTCTCGGGTTATGCCCGGTGTGCTGATCTTTCTGGAGAGGGGGCCAGAGACAGAAACCACAGTGTCTCTAACCTTTGAAAAGGACTATAGTTCTGTGCAGTGGGAGCTGCTAAAATGTGAGACCCTGGATGTGGAATACGTGCTGGGCACAGACTTTCCGTGGTTTCGGCAACTATGGAATGGAGAGAGTGCTTTGAATGGTGCGACTAGAGAGTCTGAAGGAAAAGTCGGCAACCAAGGCGTTTCCCATGGCAACCACGGGATTGAGGAGTCGATATGGGATCCTGTGACCAGGAACCAGGGGCTGGAGGTTCCCAAGTTCCCAAGGAAGGAGGCGGACCTCAGTGGAGATGTCCCTGGAGAGACAGCGCCCTCATCTACTGGGTGTGTCGATATCATGACGGCGTTTGGTAAGACCGTTCCTGTTTGTGCGTGTGACATAAAAGATGTGATTTGTGGTGAGAGCCGGCGCCAGTCGCTACCTGCTGAGCCGGTAAGTGTCATGACCCTGGGACTAGAGACTATGACAAAAATGTGTGATATTGTGGTAAATGGCAGTCCAGTCCAAGCGTTGCTGGATGCAAGGAGCCAGGTGAGCCTGGTTCATGGCAGCTTGGCTGCTGGGGACTATGTGTTGGACAAACACGTGAGTGTGATGAACATTCATGGGAATAGCAGAGACTATCCTGTGTATATCGCGGAGTGCGAGACTCCAGTGGGAATTGGGACTTATGAATTTGGTGTTGCAAATAGGCTCCTGCATGATGTAATGTAATGTAATTTTCACTTGTTCTGGGAGTTGTGGGGAAATGGAGACACTTCTGCAGAAAGTGGTGAAACTCCTGCAGAACCTGTACCTGTCCCTTTAAATTAAGGTGTAAGGGACATGCACATTGAAAACAATGGTTTAGGTGAACTGACCATTGAAAGCAATGGTGCAGATGAGGTACAGAATGAACATGTGAAATTATTTGAAATGCATAATGAAAATGTGGGGTCATATGAAATGTGTGATGATGATGATGACACCCCTTTTCCTTTGTAGGTGGTGATTGGGGAAGAAGCCCCCCCTGTTGGTAAAAATGTATGTGACTTGGAAATGCTGATTGATAAGGTTGATAGCACAGAGCTGAGGGAGCCCATTGTGGTAAATGTGCAGGAAAGTGTGGCAGAGCTAGAAGGTGTACCACACGAATCAGAACCAGGTGCAGTTAAGCAGTTCCCACAGTGTTCTATGGTTAGTGAGCTCAGGTGCAGGGTTAACGAAAGTGTTGTAACATACAAGGTGAACCGTGCACCTGTGAGAGAGCCTGAGCAGGTTCAGGACATGAACCTGGCCAATTTGGGGGTTAGCTCATGTGTGCCCCTAGAGGTCAGGAATGAGATTGACAAGAGTGCTTTAGGTGACATAGGTGCTGTGACTAATAGCAGCTCAGAGAAAGAGACTGCCGGGTCAGTTTCTTGGGAAACCAGTGTGGTTGCTAGTAGCAACCAGGGGTCATTTGTCAGCAACTTGGAGAATAATACCCAAAGTGAAGTTCATGAGGGAGTAAAGACACAAAAGAGTAGAGAGTATAAGAGAAATGTGAAGCGGAAAAGAGTAAGAGAGGGTCTGGCCGTTAGATGGCCACCGGAGTCCCTTTGATGCTGTCTACACGGTAGAGAGTTGGTCGTGATGATAAACCGGGCTTTGCTGGCCTGGGTGTGGCAGAACAAAGGGAAAACTGTAGGTAATGTGGATGCTCTGTCACGTGCATCCTGTGTTGGTGCAAGTGTTCACCCCCACGGGTTTGAACAGAGGGGGGGGGGTATGTGAGGCAGTGACAGGCCTCACGCTTTATAGAGGTCTGGAGGGGGTGGATATTCCAGTCCACATCCCTATTCCACCACAGGTGACCAACCACCACAGGTTTGATGAAGAATGTGTTTGTTGACACTGCCAGAACACTAACAGGAGTTTTAGTAAATGTACAGATGTGTCCACCCTTAAATTTTCACAAATTTCATCAAGGTCTCAAATTGCATGGGAAAAGATTCAGTAAAGTTTGTAATTTATTTATTTTTAAGTTTAGGAGGTCCTATGACTATGTGTCTACGACTGTGTATACATAGATAGCTGTCAATCACTGATAGGACCGCCTCCTTGACTTCAAAGCCCAAAATCAGCAGGAATTTAAATGCTTTTCCATAAAACTATATATCAGCCTGCTCAACTAGTCCTCCTCTATAATATGTTGCCTGCAGATTAATTCATTTCTGTGCTGACAGGTTTCCTTTAAATACATTTTAAGGTTTAACATTATTGTAAATGAATACATTCTTCATTTCAATCTCTCTTATCCTGGATGATCAGGCACTTTTCATATGGCAAGTAAAATGTTGTACGCACCACACGAGGACTCCAGCCCTTACTGTAAGTTATTTAATTGAAGAATAACCATACGTCTGCACTATAACGCAAACCCTTACTTGTCTCTGACTCACAAACTTATTAATGACCATTTTTTTATTAATTGAAAAAAAATACCAGTAAATATAAATCATTGAGTTGTCTTCTTTTGCTGAGTTCTTAAAAGCAATGTCTCTATACTATTTGTTTTTGTAAGGTTAACATGTCCAATATTACAGGTCTACCTGAATTGGCCGATTGGCCACACGGGGTTTCTGTACACCACCCGGAAGCGTACGCTTCCGGGTTAAGACGCAACTAGATGCCGTGATCACGTGTGATCACGGCATCTAAAGGCCCAGCAAGACGCCGCCGATGGGGTAAGTAGCCGCAAGTCTCTGCTGTTAGAAACATGTGTCCGCATCGCCCCAGCGCCGTACATGTACGGCGCTGGGAGTCTAAGGGTTAAAGAAGTGTTTCGTCATGGTTTGTGTTTTAGTTTCTGTCTCTAATCTTTCCAAATACATATATCTTTTTAACACAGTCACGATCTGAATGGTAGAGGGTACACTGGGTGAGAGCCAATGTTGTAATATAGCTTGTTTTACTGCCATAAAAATGATGTGAACCAGTGCTGGAAGTGCCACCCCTCCTTTAGATGTGTCATCAGGGGGTGTAAGAGAATGAAACAACAGTAGCATAGGATTCAATTGTAGAGGGTGTTTCCATAGTTTAGCAATCAAAGCTAGTACATCTTTCCAAAATGACTGGATTTTCTGGCACTGCCATATACAGTGGTACAGATCTGCCCGTTCTGTCAAGCATTTGGGCAGCGTGTTAGCCTATTCGGGCATGTGTCAGATACTGGGATGGTAAAAGCATATATTGCTGCATTGATAAGTCTGTACTGTATGTTTCTCCATATTTCACTGATGATTGTTTGCGTATTAGATGCATCCCTTCTAATAACCTTTGTGCTAAGTCTGGAATCTTTTGAATTTTGTCCCAATATGGAAAGTTAACGGGTTGCTCAGATTTAGCCCCTTTCAGCATGAGAGACTTACATAGGCCTGATATTGCGTTTTTCGCTTCAGGCCCCCTATCCATTTGTCAAATTGATTTCAAATTTCCTGTGTGTAGTCCCTAAGTCGTTTTTGGCAGAAGGACTTCAGTTGCATATATTGGAAAGACTGTGGACCTGTGAGGGTGCATTTTTGAACAAGTTCAGAGAGAGATAATAACCTGGGTTCAGTGGCGTGAAGAATGTTTCTGAGAGTTACTATCCGAAAATAGTCGCTCTGGTGTTAGTGTGTCTCCTGCAATAATGCTACATCAGCCTTGAGGTGTTTCAAGTGGCTTAAAACCATTGTGCGCTTCTGAGGTGAGCGCAGACCCTTTACATTCCAAGATACTATACGCATATTTTTCCAAAGTAAGCTAAAAATGTCTGTGCTATGATATTGGAAATAATATCTGGTGGTTTAGTGAACTTAAAATAGGAGGAGCTGTGGTCACCGGCATTATATATCTTAGCAACACTGCAGCTGAACATACTAAATTCCCATAAACTCAAACATAGTAGGAACATTATATCATAAAACATTAAGATTCCCTCCCTAATCCTCTGGAGAGTTTTCGTCTTTGAGATGACTTCCTTTTTTCCAACATGTTGAACTCCCTTATACCACCCCCCCACCTCTATTCTTCTCCCCTATAAATTGTAAATAATGAGAACGCATTTATCATACTGCACCCATCCTGAAGATAAAATAAAGGAATCCCGCAGTCCCTTTTATAGATTGCGATAGAAAGTCCTCAAAGAAGTTCCTATGCAGAGAGGTCCAGTAATAGGTAGTGGTCATCACAGGTTAGTCCTCTGGGGCTTGATTCCTAGGCGTCTTGGGTAGTCACTTCTCTCGTGGGCCTATTCTCCTTGATATCTCTAAGGCTTTGGGTGATAGCGTCCAATCTTCAGTGTTCCGGTGGATTTTCTCTGGGCTGCCTAGTAGATTAGAGAGCTCCAACTCTGCCTCCTGAGGGTCGGTGTAGGATTTCTGGTTTTCTCCGGAATCCGTGACTCGTAGAACTGCAGGGTATGCTAATTGAAACTGTACTTTTTTCTGGTAGAGTTCAGTACATATTTTGCTGAAAAGCTTACATTTTTTGGCCACTTCAGCTGAACAATCAGCAAAAAGAAGAACCTGGTGTTCATCAATTAGTAACGGTTGCCTATGACGTCTATACGCCCTCATAATGGCTTCTTTTTCTGAGTAATCAAGGTAATGCGCGATTACTTGTCTTGGTCTGTCAGCTTTTGCATTGTGTTGCTGTGATCTGGGCCGCATTGGTCTTTCTGGCCCAATTCTGTGCACCCTCTCCACCTTGTATGGCCCTTCCAGTCCCAGCACCATGGGCAGTTGTATGGCAAAGCGCGCTTACTGGGACGCTTTCTGGTAACCCCACGAGGCGGACGTTGTTCCTATGTGACCGGTTCTCTAGGTCGTCAATTCTGTCATTCAGCCTCGTCGTGTCTCTTAACAGTTCCCATATACGAGCATGTGTACTTGCTATATCATCTTCGGCAGTTGAGTGCAGGGAGACTTCCTTCTGCAGCGACTGTAATGCCGCGGAGACTGTTGCCAACAGGGTGGACTGAATATCTGGAGTAATTTTCTTTGCCACCTCGATCGTCAACCGTTTATAATCAATAGCAGGAGCGGATAAATCTAGATCTGACCTCTCCTCTTCAGATTCGTCTCCCTTTTCTGAAAGTGCGCGTGGTGGCGCCATCTTGTCCCGCCTTGTGGTAGGTGACATCTCTTTCTTTAGTTGCTCCTCACTTGATAAGCCTTTCATGCTTTTGGTCTTGGGGTGCAGGTCTGTAATGGGGGCACCTTCAGTGAGGGTCTAATTAGAACCGGCGTGGCAGCGGATCTGTGGTGAGGTGGGTGGCTGCAGGAGCTCCTCTCTCCTGCTTCTTCACATGTCGGCGCCGGAACCGGAAGTCGATCACAGTTCATTTTATTAACAACTCTCCCACTTAAAGGTTTGTCTTGTCAAGACAACATAATTTCTGGTTGAAGCGATCTCAGAAACACAGGTCTAATTTTAGAAACCCTGGGTGATTGATTGTTGTGACTGGGCTAACATGTGACTGTCCTTACAGTCTGCAGAAGAAATGTTGTATTGCAAGCCATTCAAATGAACACAGGACTAGCTGCTTCTAGTGAAAGATATGTCTGTTGAAGGCCATCAGTCACAGCCAACAAACCTCTAACATATGCCTTAAGACCCTTTTAAATGGTTTCCCTTGCATGTGTAACTAATGAAGACTCTTGGATTCTAGCCAAGCTATGTGCTTGATCTTCACTTTTCTGCTTTGTGCCCAGCACACCTGAAATCTGAATGTTAAATCTGCCTTGTTTAACAACAATACAGGACTGCGGCTGTATCATTGAATGAGTAAGTGGATTTTTTATTTGGGAATCTTGGCTAACTTGACGACAACCCAGGTAGGAGAGGAATTTCATTCATACTGGTTGTCACCAGCTTTCCAAGGACTATGGTAAAATATATAACAATATGGGTTTATATTTACTGAGGATGTATTTGTTTTACCGTAGTTGTACTGTATTTACTGTCTAATTGTTTGATAATTGCTTGTTATAGCTTCATTGGCTTTTTTTCATTTTTGAAAAGTGGTGTCTCCAAATGTTACCATGTGGTTATGAACTCAGGCTCTAATATAGCAGGTGTATATGTGTTTTTACCAGGAAATGCATGTTACTATCTCAGGGTATGAACTCATCTCCTAGAAGAGTTTGACAAACCTTGAAAATATCTTCAACAAATGCCTTCTCAGTTGAATAAATTCAGTTAATGTCTTATATGTCATGTTTCTAAGGCTTCTTTTTAATTTAATCTTTATTAAACATGAGTATTGATTATTATAAAAAATACATTGTGTAAAGAAAATTCAGTGCAGAAGAATATAGTACGATATCGTTTACCGAGACAGTATTGCCAGCTCAGCTCTACAGTATTCCTGGAAATTATTTTACACTGTTGGCAACCATCACACATTTTTCCCTCTGATTAAACATTCAATTTTCCCAGTTTCTAGCTTCCACTGACCATACTTCTACCTGGCAAATTTTACATAGCTGATTTTAACCAATCTGTTCTGTTACATTTTTCCCAGCTATCTCTACTATTCTAATATTAAATTGCTTCTATTTCCCTTCAACTCATCTCTTGTTTGTGCAGTAAATACATGGCTGCAGGTGAGAAAAAAATTGTGGCAAAAACAGTTTGTCTAAAATCTGGCTTTTATTTCATCATTTAATAGTCAATAAACAACATAGTGCTGCTGTACAATAAATAAAAAAAATAGTCCAGGAGGCTACAAATGACTGCTAAGAGGTGAAGAGACAAAATAGATTTTAAGATTTACCATGTTGCCAGAAAAAAGGATGATTACAGGACTGATAACTAAATATTTTAAAATATATAGAGATTAACTATTTGATTCTAAAATAATTGAATTAGTTACAAACTTCCCAAAAAATACAGATTCCAGGAATCCAAATCTTTAGCGGTTTGTTTCGGCTAAAATGGCCTCTGACATTTTACAGATTAGAAGCCAGCCCAACATGGAACATGAAGTAGGAGAATCACATGACCCCAGGCAGTGCCCTGGCCAGCCAGCTTGCCTATAATGCCTTGCAGTCAGCCACAGTCAGTCAGGAGGGACTATACTGACATGTCTCACAGGCACTATATAGGACATCTGACAGAGAGAGAGAGGAAGAATGAATTTTATGTTTAGTCTACATTCACACGAACGTATTTTGTTTCCATGTCTGTTTTTTGGGGGGACTGGATGACGACCCATTCATTTTAATGGGTCCACAAAAAATGAGGACAGCATCCATATGTCTGTTCTGTGGCCCCGCAAAAATATAGAGCATGTCCTATTCTTGTCCATTTTGAGGACAAGGATAGGCATTGTTACAATAGATCGGCAAAAAGAAAACGAATGTCACACGGACGTCATCCGTATTTTTTGCAGATCCGCATTGTGCCGACCGCAAAATACATATGGTTGTGTGAATATAGCCTTAACACAGAATACAATTAGTTTAATGTCAGGGAGCGTTTAGTGCCACAATAACTAGATATTTAGATTAATTTATTTAGCTAGGAATATGGCAGAAATCAGAGTAGAGTGTCACTGTGTAACTCAGGCTGCCAGCCATATTGAGTGAGTGCTACAGCATCATTTAAAGCTATACCATTCAATTTTTTTTTTTAATTAATGTATATGACCTTAAATGTACATAACATGTACATAACATAATTCACAATCAGTCACAAACCTTTTACAATATTAATCTGGTGCTCTGGATTATGTCCAATTTACCATTTTTAATATTGCAAAGGTACCAAAAAACACTTCAGTCAATCACAGACTATTGATCCGTCCCCTATTGACTTACAACAGTTTTAGAGACAGATCCGTCATTGCTAATACAACTGGATCCGTTCATAACGGATGCAGGTCGAATTTATTCAGACTCAAATCAAATGACTGACTTCTGTGAATTGGACCAGAAATTAATTTCAAGACATTTGCTCATCTCTAGTTCCCTTTATTAGCAGCCACTTTAGATGTACATATCCTGAAGTTACACACTTAAAGACATAAGTGAACAGAAATCTAAAAGAGTTCAAATGAAACATTGTCCTTTCTTAATAGAAGTTAAAACTACTACAGAAATTACGAGTTTTGAACTTGGTAATGAGATTTCAAATAAATTCAAATTATTGCCTTGCAAGAA
The DNA here is from genome assembly GCA_900303285.1 of Rhinella marina. Lineage (NCBI taxonomy): Eukaryota > Metazoa > Chordata > Amphibia > Anura > Bufonidae > Rhinella > Rhinella marina. Next base: position 151,775 of record ONZH01011784.1, on the reverse strand, counting down.
GCATCATAGCCAGCAGGTGACTCCACCTAGCCCTCCAACTCCCAGGAGGATAAATATATTAAGGAATTGTTAAAAGGGTTGTCTAAGATTAGAAAAAGGTTCTGTTTTTCACAAGAACAGAGCCACTCTAGTTTATGAGCTGTGTCTGGCATTGCAGTTCAGTCACATTTCCATGAATAGGGATGAAGTGCAATACCTTATAATTAATCTTGTAGCTCAGCCATGTTTACCTGTCATGAACGGCACCAGACAAAGCCTATGGACAAAAGTAGCAATGCTTCTCTAAGAGAAACATATATTTTTATTTACATCTTGGACACACCATTTAATACAGCAAATACATATCCATTGGGCTTTCACTTTCCACTAAAATCAATATCTTATATAACATAAAATATATGAATAAAATTGATTAAAGGGGTTATCCCACGAATAATGTAAAAAATGAAAATCAGACATCATATAGTACACACCAATCTCTTTCTAACAAAGCTACAACCAGCCCTGTACCTCACATGGACCCAGAGATCTCCCCATTTATTGCTCTACTAGATTTATATCAAGCTGACAGCTCAAGGGGAATGTCTATTCTGCTGCAGCTCAGGAGGCGTGTCTCAGTTCTCCCTATCACAGCTCAGGGGACGTGTCTCAGCTCTCCCTATCACAGCTCAGGAGGCGTGTCTCAGCTCTCCTTATCACAGCTCAGGAGGCAGTTAAAAGTTGAAACTGAGCATGTGCGGCCTGCTCAGTGAATAGGTCAAAGAAATAAGAAATTAAGTGGTCCTATACAGATACATGTTATTGAATAACTCAGTAACTATAAAAAAAATTTAATTACATGCAATTACAAAAGTATTCAGATCCAGGAGCTTGTTTGAAAACTGCAGAATATTTTTCGTGGGACAACCCCTTTTATGAAAAAATTTAATTATTTGGATAAAAAGTGTAATCAACCTCAAATAAGTAACTATAGTTGCATCTATTTGGTGAAGGTCCAAGCAAAAATGAAATGCCGTGTTCTGTCAAGGTCAGAGCGTTGTGTGTGTTAATCACGTGTATGTTGGTGGCAGAGTCTGCCAATTTAATATCCTCTAGAGAAACACCGGCACTGTATTTCTCAGCAAGTAATGGGTCAGCAAATTCAAAGGAAAAATGTTGGCCTGGCATAAAGAATGTCTTGCCAGAGTTATAACTGTGATTCAGTTATAATATCTTTCTAGAACAGTACCTCTGCAATCAGCACTTTCTGTGCAGAGTAAAAATACACACACAACAAACACTGTCACTTTGAAATGTCAGTTTGATCCTACTTTATACAATTTAACACCTCTGAGCACAGACTTTCACGCAATATTCAGCAATCTTGGCTCTGCTGTAGAAAGAAGAAATCCTATTATTTGTCCTGTAATCCATACCACGTTTTCTCATACCGGATCTTACACAGCCGTGTAATATCTGCAACTGAACGTTAATAAGACTTTTAATTATGAGATTAAAAATAATTGTGCATGGATGAGATACAGCAGCCAATTCATCTTCCAGTAATTTAGTATTGTGTAATCTTAAAAAAAATGTTGGAAAAACCTCTAAGAACCTCTTATCACCTCTAAGAAGATTGTTATAAAAACTAGTTTCACTTCCACAGGGTGGCCCCACGAAAAAGTAGCCCGCCTCTAATATCTCCAAATCAAACTGTCTAATAGTAAATCTGTCTTAGTTTTCCATATCAACCAATAAGAGCTCAGCTTTCATTTTTTTCAGAGCCCTGTAAGACCTGAAAGCTGAGCTCTGATTGGTTGCTATGGGCAACTAAGACTCATTTATTGTTCAGTTTGATAAAAGTGGCTTATTGTGCCAGAAAGATCTGTGAATAGTGATTGTGGAAGGCTATGTGTGAAGCAGATAGATTAAGAAACCTTTGCCGACAAGTACCCAGGAAAAAAACCACCAGCTAAATGTTGTATTCAGAGTCTGGTTCGGAAATGGTATCAAATTGGCTGAACCCGAGGCCTCCATCAATCAGGATGGCTGAAGTTGTGCATGAAATTCAGGAGCGGATTGCAAGTAGCCCCCAAAAATCCACTGGAAGACTGTCTTAGCAAGTTGGTGTATAACGAATGACATGTCAGCGAGTGCTGAAATCTCTGTACCTGAAACTGTAACAAATAGGAGCTAAATGCGTAAATTACTGTACTTGGTTGCTGACTATGATTGCTGACAGACATTTGGACCCATTGTTGTACTTCATGATGGACAAATCTTGGTTTCATTTATCAGGTCAAGTAAATTCCCAGAATACGAGGTACTAGTCCACTGGAAATCCCCATTTGACTCACGAAACAGCACTTCACGACCAGAAAATTGGCATTTGGTATGCAGTGTCAGGAACACGAATAGTGGGCCCAATTTTCTTCAAATCAACTGTGAATACTGCAATTTATCTGGACATCTTGAAACAGTCTTACAACCAACTAACACCATAAGAAAAAAATGTCCTGTTTTTTCCAACAAGATGGAGTAACATGCCGCACGTCACAAAACTCACTGGTTCATGAACTGTGAACAAGGGGTTATGGCCACCACGTTCCCCAGACTTGTCCACGTGCGATTTTTCTCTGTGGGGAAATTTGAAACAGAAAGTGTCCGCTAACAATCCACATCCCCTGGAGGAACTCAAGGAAAACATCACAAACACTATCCGCAGCATCAGCCAACATAATCCGATGTGCCCAAAGATGCATAGACGTGAACAGTGACCACTTTGAGCATCTATTGTGTCTTGTGGGTAATTAAAAAAAACAATTCACTTGCTCATTCATCTTGTCATACTATCGCTTGAGGGGGGCTACTTTATTGTGGGCCACCCTGTACATCTCTGAAGGTGTCCAATGACTGAAGTGAACCTCAAGTTTAAACTATTTTCTGACATGTCATACAGAAATGTCAGAGGGAATTTGTGGATGGGAATCCCCATTGATTACAAGCTGTCCATGGGCTGTTTGGAGAACTAGCTGTTTCGGATTCTGGATAAAGTTGAATGAGGCTGTAATGGGTTTGCCATGTAAATCCTATAACAGCACTGTCAACTTTGGGTTGGTGATCCTCAGACCTATGCATCATTGGCCTAAGAGGAATGGGAATGGCTTTTGCTCTAAAGATTTGTGGAGGTGCCAGCTCAAGAATCCTTATTGATGATATCTGCTGCTGTGTTTCTATGACATATCATATAATTCTTTTAAAAATTGAAGTTAATAATAACTGATCTTATTATGAAATTTCTATTCTTACTTAGAAATATTTTTGTTTATGTTATACTTCTTTTGCTTCTACAGTGTCAATACAGTCCACAGCAATATATAATAACTTCACTTCATCACTTTCATCATACTGGCCTTTCTCTAGCATAATAATGTGAATTAATGATGTGAGCTACTCTTTATTAAAGCCTAAAGGAACCCATTCACTTTTAACAGCTGATGAACAGCCAACAGCGGTTCGTCCCCCATTATCTATCTTTTCATGAGACAACGGAATAGGCCACAGCCCACCTCTGCCATAGGCTTATCTATTTTGGAACACAGGATCCGGCATATAAAACTCATAATTCATCCCTCTTCTCCTGACATCTCCTGTCTCAGCAGAGTAGGAACAATCCATTAACATGAGAAACCAGCCAAACCAGCATGTTTGTGTGGCCACCTTTTGTCTAGCTATATCCTGCAGTACTTGCCTATACATCGAATCTTCAGTAACATTGTAGTGCTAACACAGTAGCTCCAATCAAGGTGATCATGGTCTTGTGTTCTTGTGCAGTGCCCATAATATACATAATGCTGTGATATCACAGCTAGAGAAAAGAGTAAAAGGCACACCATTAAGTCAATACATCTAATGCACATGAACCACACACTCAGTAAGTCGGGGGCTCACGTTGTGGAATTGGGATAACATAGACACAACTCTAGAACATACCAGTCATAATCAGTATCTTAAAGTCCATATGCAGCCCTCCTCCCTGAAGGAGGGTAGCAGAGGTATGGTGGTTGGCATATGCCAGTACTCTGAATCCCAGATTTATACAGCTTCCAGTGCAAAGGACTAGCAAAGGGCTTTGAAAATGAAGTCTAGGAATCTTTATTGTGATAGTCTTCTTAAAACAACATGTTTTGTGGTGCTACCAGTCCCCTTCTTCAGGATGTGCAGAGACATTCAAAATGAATCCAATGAATATACTGTATAAGTTGGTTTGAACATGTAGCACCCTGAAAAGTGTTGTTTTAAGACATCATAGAAGGCTGTTCAACTTCTGGATTCAGTATAGTGCCGTCTTGCAACCACCGCACTTCTACATAATGAAATATCAACCACTTACCGCCATTATGTCAATTGAGTCTAGCGCAGGAACAGTATACAGTTATTATACTAAAACTCAAACAACAGCTATAATATGATAAAATATCACAGCTAGTGCTTATACTACTGTGGTATGCCGCCTGCATTCATAACTGAATATCATCTTTACATCTAATAGGCTATTCTTGGTCTACCTGATCATATTCCATTTGCTAGTGGTGAAAGCCACAAAAAACTGTAACTTTAAATGCCTGTAAAAACATTTTGAGTATCTCATGGTCTGAGAATACTAAACACATCTTTCCTCCTATTATCAGATATTAAGATAAAGATCTCTACAAAACATTCACACAAAGATGTTGCATTCAGAACCATGTCTCTAAAGTCCCTGCTGAGCTTAACTGAGCTCTGCTTGTGTGGAACATCTTAATTTGATTACTGAATGCAGATTTCCCAGGGTTTTCTGCACAATTCAGCCATACTGATGAAGGAAGAAAATCTCGGCATTAACGCTCACCTCTGTAAATGCTACAGTAGAATGCTAGAATAGGCACAATAATTAACACACATTCAGCCTTGTCCTCTCTTCAGCAAATCTGAGCAACATTATGTACTAAATGTCATCTTGGCCTATTTAACATATGTAACATATGTACCTTCAGTGCATTACATATTAATGACTGATAGGAATAACATGTTATTATTGTCCCAATTTTAAGCTTTATATAACTGCTGATACATCCCTTTTTTTATATTTTCAGCAAGTTTTTGCCAACTTTTAAGTTCCTGCTTATAATAAAATGATTATTTTTGGGGGTTGCTAGCCTAGTAAAGTACTGACTAAGTATATTTTCCAACTTTATATGTCAAAATAGACTAGACAGAATATAATACACACTAAAGTAAAAAAAAATAGTAACATACTTCTATAGGAGAATGCTGTGAGCATGCTCTATGGCAGGGATGGTCAACCTGCGGCTCTCCAGCTGTTGCAAAACTGCAACTCCCAGCATGCCCAGACTGCCTATAGCTATCAGCCTACAGCAGGGCATGGTGGGAATTGTATTTTTACAACAGTTGGAGAGCCGCAGGTTGGCCATACCCTTGCTCTATGACATGTGTAGTAGACATTGTGCTGGGAGGGGGAAGAGAGAAGGGGGGGTTGAGTTGTCTAACCTATTGTCCATGGTGTGATTTTGTGTTGTTTGCATCAAGTTTTATACTAGAGTGGTTACAGTATCTTTCATTATAATGCCTTGATCTGATGATATGGATATGACTTCTGCCCATAGGGTACACAACAAAAGTTGAAAATTGACAGGAATTTTCTGATGACTGATTACATTTGAGGTGGTGAGCAAGGGTCAATATACCTCTATAACGTCCTTACCGCTCAGTCCCTACCAGTTGAGACTCTCCAGTGTTCTTGTCTCTGGTGGGGATGTCGGGTGGTATATACACAGAGTCCTATCGGTCACAGGACTTAGTTGCTTTACCAACCAGGAGGTATGGGTACCCAGCCAATCAGGAAAACAAGGGTTACTAATTCTAGAACTGTATTTAAACCCAGTTCACTGTCACCTGTCCTATATTCTGGTGCTATGTTATTGTGTTGTTTTCATTCATACTGATTCTGCTCTCACTTGAACACTCTCTTGGATTAACCCTATCCTATCTAAGTAAATAATGACCTTGAACTGTCTGACTTTCCTTTTGATTGGCGTTCTGTAACTAGTAATTGTACTCTGGTCTGACGCTGGTCTGATGCTGGTCTCCATGCCTCGAAGTTTTACTCGGTATTGAATGTTGGTTCCATTTGGTGAAACCTGGAGACTTGCATCAGCAAAGACAACATTCCTGTATAGGGGTAAAAGGGTGAAAACCTAGATTCTGATAGCAAGAGAAGCAGTGCTAATCCATATTTAAAAAAGGTGAGCTAAAGGATTACAAACTCTAGGGCTAAGCCTGAATTTTACATGGAATAGATGGTAAGAGTAGGTTGTATGCACAGCTATTCTGCCAATGTGAATGAAATGCCTGTTTTTTTACTATATGGAAATTGTACACCGTGCCTAATTACATGAATGATTGTCTCTGAGTATACAGGTCACAGCATATTATTCTTTATGACTGACCAACAATAACACTCAGGCATTATATATGACAAGACAATTGTCCTCCAACATTTCTGGGGACAGTTCCAACACTATTATTGTGGTTTTATCTGGCGAGCGTTATTCACTTTGTGGTGCGCCTGGAAGCTGGCAAAAACTGACAAAGATTATAAAGTGTCATTTATAACATTTTGTGGTTGAGTAGCTGTTTTGTTTTCTACTTATTTATCTATTAGGTATATTCTATGCTGATAACTGAAAGGCTTCTCTAGTTTTATTTTTTTCAAGGCCTGAGGCCAGGTTTACACAATGCAGTTATATTGAATTTTTTAAACTAGAAGTAGATCCATAAAACATAATTCTGGAGCTACACAAAGACTTTTGTGTATGTTCACTTCTGTATTCATCTGGACTGCAGCAGTAGTTTGTTAAAAATTGAAGAACCTTGTTAGAAAAATCTGTGTGTAGTATTATGGTACGGCCACGCGGTCAGGTTTCTGCATTCAGTCTTGGAGCGAATATAACAAGAGGAGAAGTCTTATGCACCCTGTATACTTTCTCTCCTTTTATGATCCACTACTGATTTTAGCTTCCAAAACTGCATGCAGAAACCTGACTGTGTGGCCATACTCTTATACTTTTCTTCCCTTTAAAAAATAAGATTACACATTGCCGCAGACTGAGCTGTGGGAACCTGACCTAGGATTAAGGCTCTCCTACCACGTGGTACCCTCCTCTGCAAGTCACCATAAAATTGCATGATTACTGTGGCTTGTTAGTACCAACATTTACTATGGAGCCCTAGCCTAATATGGTATAAGATGTCACAAAGCTTGGCATTTCACTGTTTCCTAAGAATTAAACTTAATACCAAACAAATGGATTAGTCAAATGATAGTCATGCATAATGCATTAATAATAATCCATAATCATATCCAAGTATGGCCATACACATACATATAGCCTATAGCTATCTCCCCAATTCCCTCCCGACTTCCCCATACACATACACGTTTGGCTGAACATATATGAGTATTCAATGGGGAGAAAGGAGAAAACAGCTGCCAGACACATCTGGCGGTGGCTTATCTTCCTGGAGTGCTCCTTCATTATGATCTGTTGGAGGAGACTAGGGATTTGCCAACATACATTATACTGTTGGCCGAACTCGCCGTTCTTGGCAGGTTTATCTGACAATGCAATAATGTGTATAGAAGCCTTAAGGGATCGATTGAATAGCTGAGTTTATACAGGTATTCATATATATTCATTAATTACATTTATATATAAATGTTAAAGCTAAAATCCATCATTGTGTAGCTCTACAAGATCATGTTGTAAATAACTTATAAGTTTTCTTTAAAGGTGTTTTCAGAGATCTTTTTACTGATGACCTATCCTCATCATCAGTGTCTGATTGGTGGGAGTCTGATACCCCAATCATCTGTTTGAGAAGGCACTAGCACTTGCAGGCATGCCGCAGACTTCTAACACCTTTCCCTAGGCCATGTGATGTCATGATCATTAGTCACATGGCCTAGGGGCATCTCAGCCCCATTGTGGTCAATGGGGCTGAGCTGAGATACCAAGCACAGCTGCTATCAAATGGACAGCGCTGTGCTTGGTAAGCAGAGAGAAGGCCGTGGCACAACTGTGAACACTGGTGTTCTCTTAAACAACTGATCTGTGGGGGTCCCAGGTGTCAGGTCCAAACCGATCAGATACTTATGACCTACCCAGAGGATAAGTCATCAGTATATAAATCTCAGAAAACCCCTTTAAATTATTTAGCACATTTACAGTATATTTCTGGGCACCAGTGCAGTTATTCTTTGTCCTCTGTTCCAAAAAATATTCAAAATGACCTCTATTTTTTCTGGACAACTTTGTTTCTTTTCACACTTCCATTATTGTTTGCTCCACTGGATTTCTGTTGCATTTTGATAGCAAAAAGCACAGCACTAAAAAAGCTGAAATCTGATGGACCAATAGGAAATCACTGATCCTTTAGGGTTTTGTCTACATGGCAATTTTGGGCATGACAAGTCTCGAGCGTCCAAGTATTATGGTATAACAGGGCAGTCATAGGAATGAGTAGGGTTGTAGAGCAACTCACATGTTTGCTTTGACTGACACAAGAATCACAAACATTTCTGCAGCATTCAGTGTGAGTTGCGATGCGACCCTCATTCCTTCCTATGGCTTTCCCACCGCACTGTGCTTTTTGGTTGTATGACATCTGTCACAGCCATAAATCGCCTTATAACTGTGATGGAACCATGAATAAAGCCTATGACAATAATGGGAACAGAGCCTAATGGTCATTTTACACAGGCCAATTCTGGGTCACAATCAGTGGCGTAGCTATAGGGGTCACAGCGTTCGCAGTTGCGACCGGGCCCCTAAGCCAGGGGGGCCCCTGCGCACAGTTGGGGGCAGCGGCGGGGCAGAGGGAGATGTCTGTACTGCGGGGCAGGGGAGGGAGAGGCGTCTCCCCTGCCCGTTCCTCTGATAGGCTGCAAGCACTAGGCATGCAGCCTATCAGAGGCTGGCTCAGGCAGCGCGGGACACAGGCCGGAAGAGGCCGGAAGAGGCCTGCATCGCATCGCTGCCAGCTCCATGGAGGTAAGTATTAGTGTTTATTTTTTTTTATTGTTGCAATCACTGACCGGAGCTCTACTGGGGGCACTGGGGGCATTTTTACTGGCACATGGGGGCACTGGGGACATTTTTACTGCACATGGGGGCACTGGGGGCATTTGTTACTGGCACATGGGGGCATTTGCATTTGTTACTGGCACATGGGGGCACTGGGGGCATTTGTTACTGGCACATGGGGGCACTGGGGTCATTTGTTACTGGCACATGGGGCACTGGGGGCATTTCTTACTGGCACATGGGGGCACTGGGGGCATTTCTTAATGGCACATGGGGGCACTGGGGGCATTTGTTACTGGCACATGGGGGGCACTGGGGTCATTTGTTACTGGCACATGGGGCACTGGGGGCATTTCTTACTGGCACATGGGGGCACTGGGGGCATTTCTTACTGGCACTGGGGGCATTTCTTACTGGCACTTGGGGGCATTTCTTAATGGCACGGGAACACTGGGGCATTTTACTGGCACTGGGGCACTTTTACTGGCACTAAGGGGCACTTTTACTGGCACTGGGGGCATTTGTTACTGGCACATGGGGGCACTGGGGGCATTTGTTACTGGCACATGGGGCACTGGGGGCATTTCCTACTGGCACATAATTTGGGGGGCATTTCTTACTGGCACATAATTTGGGGGGCATCTATGGGGTGGGACACTTTTTACTGGCACATGATTTTGGGGGGAATCAATGGGGGGAACTTCTGGTGCATTATTGGGGCATTTCTTACTGGCACATAATTTGGGGGGCATCTATGGGTGGGGAGCACTTCTTACTGGCACATTATTGGGGTGAAATTTTGGGGGCACTTGTGGCACATTTTAGGGGCACTTCGTACTGGCACATTATTGGGGGGCACTATGGGGGCACTTCTTACTGGCACATTATTGAGGCACTTCTTACTGGCACATTGGAAGCATTATTACTTCTGGGGCACAGTGGGGACATTAGTACTGTTGGGGGCACTATTACTAACAAGTGCACTCTGGCAGAGAATTATTAGTTGGGATTTTGGGATGCCTATCCTTGTCTGCAAAACGGACAAAAATAGGAATGGACATACAGATGAGTACAGCACACAGTGTTCATTTAAGTGAATGGGTCCGCATCTGAGCCGCAAAATATGCAGATCGGAGGCCGCAAAAAACAACTGTAGTGTGAATGTAGCCTTACCCTATATGTTCTGTAGTGAGATACGTAATGTTAGGAGGTAAAAGGTCAGGGTGAGAATTTGGCATTCAATTTTTGACTTGGCCGGCAGAAAAGCTAGGTGCACCAGCGCTGAGAGAAGCGCGGGGGGGGGGGGGGGTCGCAAGCTAAACCTCTGGTCACAATGAGCACCAATCAATGAACTAGAACTAGATGATCAATGTTCGTTTAGAAGGACTTTCAACAGGCCGATGGAAAATACATGTAATAATCATTCATCCCCTTACCTTTATGTTATGTTAGATGCTTAGGATAATAATATGATCATGGAAGCTTGCACCAGTGCACGGACTGAGAATTTGATTGTTTCTCCGGTTCCTATACAAAGGAAATAGTTAATCCATTTGGACAACTACAGTTGTGACTGGCCCAAAAGTTATCCAAAGTTAAAGAGAGTGTAAAGGGAATAGAGAGAAAACCTGAAGCCAGCGTATGCTACAGGGATTTTTCACCTGCGCAAGATGTTATAATTTATTATAAGATATTATCATAAAGGTTATTGCACCTAAGGCACTGAATACATTTGCTGTGCAATTATTTTGGCAATACCCTTAGATAGCTTTAGCATTCAACACTGCTACAAGCAGACTGGAACAGATGAACTCAAATGTATGGACAATACATTGAACTCTGCATCTCCAATGAAACATATCATAATCAATAAATTGAACATAATAGTATCTGCCTTATTTACTATTATGAATATTGCCATAACAGGTGACTTGGGACTCCTAGAGTAACTAGTACGTTATGTTAATTTTTGCATGGAAACCTGCCAACAGTTTATGTGCATAGCTAGAATGCAAGCAGAATTGCAGAGCTTGCGCTTTTCATACTCATCTTCCCAAGTCTGTCGTTCCAGAATATGGTTTCCTAACAGTTGGTTAGATTTAACCATCACGGTTCCCACTGCTCAGAGATTAAAGCAACTCTGCTCTTGCTGCTATAATTTCAAGTTCATTTCATAGTTCTTTTTTTTTTTGCAGATTTTGCATCTTTATCACAACCCCATAACATTGTAAAACAACTGCCACTATGCAACATTTTGGTTATTCCGTTATCTGACCATCATTTGAATATCCAGCTGAAGGTATAGAATTTAAAGAGCATCTGTCAACATGATTAGCCCTATTAAGGCTACTTTCACACTAGCGTTTTAAAATTCCGGTATTGAGTTCCGTCATAGGGGCTCAATACCGGAATAAAACGCTTCAGTTTTGTCCCCATTCATTGTCAATGGGGACAAAACTGAACTGAAGACAACGGAATGCTCCTGAAAGCATTCCGTTCCGTCTTCAGACCGGAGAACAAACCGCAGCATGCTGCGGTTTGCTCTCCGGTCCAGGCATCCGCACCAAGACGGATCCGGAATGACCCCCAATGCAAGTCAATGGGGGTGGATCCGTCTGGTGTGACCATAATGGTAACCGGATCCGCCCTCCATTGACTTTCAATGGAGTCCATTACGGATCCGGCTACACATAGACACATACAGACACAGACACACACATAAACATAAACATACACACACATATAGACATACAAACACACATACATACTTACATGCTCCCCAGCAGGTCTTCGGAGCGTCAGGGACAGGAGGGCTCACACAGGTCACGATTCCCCACAGCGCCCTCTGCTGGCCGCCTGGTGGAATCGTCATGATTCCACCAGGCGCCCAGCAGAGGGCGCTGTGCGGAATCGTGACCTGTGTGAGCCGTCCTGTCCCTCTGACGCTCCGAAGACCTGCCGGGGAGCATGTAAGTATGTATGTGTGTTTGTATGTCTATATGTGTGTGTATGTTTATGTTTATGTGTATGTATGTACTGTGTGACATGTGTGGGGCCGGAGCGCGGTTCCGTCTCCACACATGTCACTGCGGCAGGCCTGATCCGGCAGCACCCTTCACCTGCCGGATCAGGCCTGCCGCCAGTGTGAAAGTAGCCTAAGCCAGTCATACTGCCTTGTAGGATTGAGCATGCTGATTAAAGTACTTGTCCTTTGTCTGTTTCTTGAACAGCTGCAGAAAAATCTCCTTTTTTATTGTATGTAAATGAGCAAGATTGAGCACCAGGGGGAAGACCGGAGCCTTTGGAGCACTGCTGTTGTAATGCCTCTGTGATCAGGAATCAGTATCAGGTCCACTGAACTGACTTGGTGCAAGTGTGAGGATACAGGGTTAGACAAGAGGTCTAACCCTGTCAAACAAGGGGGAGGGGGGAGCTTGCAGAGCACAGAGTAATGATAATGCACCAAAGTGTTGCTCCAGGGGCTATGGCCAGCCCCTTGGTGTTCGAACATGCTCATTTGCGTATAAATAAAAACTGAGACATCTTCCAACTGATTCAACATACAAACACAAGAAAAGCATTTTTTTTAAAATAAGCATAATCAACCCTACCAGGCTTGATCAAGCTGATCGATGCTCTTTAAGTCACGTTTTAATGGGAGAGTTTAGATGCCTTTTTTGGACCACTTTTGGATCATAAAAAATGTAGCAGCCATTCATACTGTATAGATATGAGCAAATTGATTCTAAACTAACTGAATTTGATCCAAATTATAAAAAATCAAGTTCCATCCAAATTATTGGTCATTTGAGTCAGGGAACTTTTGGACAGAGAGAGAGCAATAATAACTGTTTCAAAAAGTGAGAGACTAGGAGCGAAATGATGAGTCCTGGGAGACCTCAGAGTTTCATAAACAGCTGATGAGACCGATTAAAGTACTTTCAATTTGGGTAGAATCCATATACACCTGAATCAAATCAGTCTATCGAACCCAAATTGAATTTTGGGTAACTTGCTCATCTCTTATTGGGGTATGTTCACTGGTAGTCAATAGAGGAATACAACATTTTTTTATACACAGTATATTTTTGGGTTTCTGAGTCAAGTCTCATTTTTTTTTAAATGTTGCCTCTCCTATGTATGGTGCAAAATGTTTTTACTGATAAATCTACCGTCTATGATTTTGTCAAATGGTAAAGTGTTTAAGTGAAACAATTTAGTTGTACTGTAATGTTTTGAGAATGCAGGGACATGTTTGTCAGTAATTATCTAGAATTATAAACTCTCCAAGAGAAAATTTGACTTGACACTGATCCAAACAAGAAAATGAAGTTGTTTGTGCCCACTCAATTATTTCTTATCCTGTGACATTATATTTGTGATTGCTAAATAGCTTTTACTCCTTGAAGACCAAGGTGAGTGTAGGTGTCACGTATTCAGGGGCATGTGCAGCCCTGAATTCCACCCCACCTCTGACCCTGCCTACTTGCATGGCCCGTCCTAGGCAATGGAGTACAACTAGTCGACGTTCCCTAACCTAGGTACGTGCAGGGGCGTACAGGAAGGGGGACAACGGGAGAAAACAATAAACAAAGACAGAACTCACACAAAATACGAAGATCGCCGAACCGAGGTCAAACACCAGAGGAACCAACAAAGCAGAGTGAGTCAAACACACGAGCCAAGTTCAAAACCGAGAGCTAACGAAGTACAAAAGGATGAGACAAGGACAGAGTCAAATTCACAAGCCAAAAGTCAAAGCACAAGGTCACAGCGGTTCTAATTGCAAGTTCCAGGAATGAAGACCAATCACAAGCAACCTATGGCCAGCAGGCTGCCTGTTTAAATAGGCCCAGCAGATGGGCCACGCGACGTGGCCAGCGTCACGTGACCCAAATCAGAAACCTCAATACACCTGAGCACTGACTCATGGGCGTCTGTGATCAGCTCCCCTTCTGCTTGTAATCCAGGGGATGGAAGACGCTGGCCTCGTTTGGGAAGTGTGCGTCGCCGGGTCCTCCCCTCCCCTGGGTTGCTAGGGATATGAGGATGCCGGCTTCCCGTTACAGTAGTGCTCAAATTTAATAACTCCTTTGAAGAAGTTACAGTAGTAGCGTATATTGAAACAATACTAGAAGTTTCAGATTATAATCAAATCACAGAACCAATAATTTTGAATATTGAAAACCCAAATGCAAATCCAGAGGTCTTACAATAAACACTGTATAGAATCTTAGAGGAAAAAAAACACCAGTCAAAAAGATAATGAATTACGATATAAATTAAATAGTAAACATCTTTTAGTCATCAACCCTGTTATACCCTACTGCCACTGTAAATGGAACACCTCAGGAGATTGACCCCAAACTCTGCCCTAGTCATGGTGCCCCTTACATTTTCAGGATAAGTCAAAGGGAGGATTCCACCAAGGGTATGGTGTGTAGTGGTGGATAAAGTTGGGGCTACATGTTGCCTGACCAAAAAGCATTGTGTTGCACTCAACTGAATGGAGTATGGGTGTAAGCAGGGGCATAGCTATAGGGGGTGCAGAGGTAGCAGTCGCTACCGGGCCCAGGAGCCTGAGAGGGCCCAAAGACCCTTGTGACACATAAGAAGACACAGTTATTATAGAAAGTGCATGCTGGCCAAGTTACACCTCTGGCCGGAGGGAAGGGGTTAGGTCAAGAATTTGGCATGGGGGAGGGCTGCCGTTTCAATTTTGCCTCACGCAGCACAAAGGCTACTTGCTCCCCTGCCCCTGGTCACAAAGCAATGACGTGAGGAGGGCCCAAGCTGAACTCTTGCACCAGGGCCCATGAGCCTTTAGCTACGCCCCTGGGTGTAAGTTGCAAGTCACTGCCTCTACAACCCCAGTGTGGATTTTTTTGCAAATCCTGGGGTCACAGTGGGGGCAGCCTGCAAGTTGAGCTGCAACCCCATTTAGTTCATATATATTTGGTCATGGCGTAGCCCTAGCTTTATAGTCAGTGGGGAGAAGGGGCTACACACTCATGATACTAAAAACACAACTGCATGGTGAGTCTAAAAAAGCATACCACATGTAGATAACACCCAATAGGGGAAAAAGTATTCCACTGTCACAACTGTTCTTAAGCTGGGGCCCTTCAGTTAGCCCGAGTGGAGCGCTACTGCACAGAATGATTCTTGTACCTGGAGGACCTGGAGAAACATTTCCTGTATTCATTGGCCTTAAATAACATTTTTATGAAGTTCCCCAAAAAATTCCAGTGGCTGAGCCCTGATGATCAGCCTTCTACAGACTGGTTATATAGTCCTCTCTTTTCTCTTTCATCACTGACCCTATTATGAAATATATGCAGTAACTTACTATTTTCATAACATGTAAACTTCCCACCACCCACTGGAAGTCCAAACCAATATGGAGAGCAAATAAGGTTCATAACTCCATCTATCTTATATGATAATTGGGAGTAGTGATGCATTGAGATTTGTGCTTGTGGTAGAGAAGAGGCATGGTAAAATTGGAAACACAAAAGTAACGGAGGTAGTTGTGATATAATATAAGAGAAGGCCTTAGTATTTAAAGGAATGTGTCAAACAATTTATTTTTCTGCCAGTTAAAAATAGATAGCAACACATCTCCTGTTTTTCTGATTACAGATTTATTCTCTTTCCTGGACATGGTTATAGAGGCTGCCATCTTGCCTGAGCTGTTCTTAACAGAATTTAGAAAGCATTTAAATAATTGCTTTATGGCAGCCCCATGGGTCATAGACACAATGGTCTGGAGGGGATGTCATTGAGTCTTCGAAGTATGCTCTGTGAGCTGTACAAGGAAAGGATAGATAAGCTTTGACAATCACCTATTGTGAATGGTGGATCCTGTCTTATCTATACACACAGGTGATATCTGTCATTCTAAACTTGCCTGTAATGATAAGAAGATAACTATAGTAAAATCCGTAGATTTCTAGTTGGTTTGATCATTTATGTGGGCACAAAAATCATTGTTGGACGTTAATGATTTCATATGAGTAAACAGGAATCAGTTACTGCACACACGATTACAGGCTATTACACCATGGGTGTGTTTTAGCATACTGCTCCAGTTATTATTTTGTGTAAATGCAACAAACTATGGAATATGCAACCAAAATTACAATTTTGTGAAGGATAATCGTTGCGTCTAAAGGGTCATTGTTGAAAAGTTCGCTGCACCAAGAAACCAGCTGTTCGTCGCTCAATCGTACCTATCATTGCCTTGTGTAACTGTAACTTTAGTCGCCAGTGAGAAAACTGCAGGATTTTATGCTTTTTGTTTAAATATCGATATTGACATGAAAAATTAAAAATAACATCACAAAAAATAATTTAAAAAATGTGTTTAACATAAAAAACATGATTTAAACCAGAGATCTCAAACTTGTGGCCCTCCAGCTGTTGTAAACCTACAACTTCCATCAAGCCAGGAGAGCTTACAGCTATTGGGGCATGCTGGGAGTTGTAGTTTGGCAACAGCTGGAGGGCCACGAGTTTGAGATCCCTGATTTAAACAATAGGTGACACATTCCCTTTAATACTGTACATTCAGCTTGTATCAGGCCTGAATACTGCATTCTAATAAGGGTTTAAAGAAGAAAATGCATAAAAAGTTATCAGTCTATTGTAATAAAGCTAGTCTGGACTTGAATGACAAATCACTGCACGAAGAGAACATAAAATTGCTCAAAGGCGGGGCCCGAACATGTTTTCATTAAATAGACCCTCATGCCATTAGTAATAGAAGAGCTAATGATAACTCAGCTGCTGCAATGACTTACACCCGCACAAGTCAAGGGGTAATTGATTTTCAAATTTGGAAAGCAAGAGCATCATTTTCTGCAGGGATGGATAACGTGACGCTCAGTAATTAGCTGGTCAGAAGGACGCCTCGCGTCTGCTCCATATAATAATCAATGAGACGACCAACTCTTTCTGGTGACTAATTTCAATCAAGGGAGAAAATAAAAGTTATAAATGTGTCACACTTTTCAGCAAGTCAGATTTAGCGTTGACAGAATTTAAATTGGCAAATTGTTATTTTTTTTAATGTACCAAGCTGATGTCATGTAATGGAGCAGGTGCGCTGAATCCCAAGAATAAATGGGCTCCATTTCCCCACATAAGGAACAAATATTAGCTATAAGCTCAATTTATTACATTCCCAATTACAATGCTGTTGAGCATTACTTTCAAAGTGCCTTTGAGACAGGCGCTACATAATTCAATAAGACCAAGTGATAATCTCCCTATTGCAATCATGTACTTAACGCTGGTACCTTTTTATTAATTGCTGGCTGCAATAAATGCATTTTTCATATTTTATAAAATCATTTCATTGTCCTTTTCAATAAGCTAGGAAATATTACTTTAAAAGGTCTGGTTAGCAGACAAGTTTTTGGTTCCTTTTCTAAGGAGTAAGTAATGTAAGTAAGTGTGTTATGCATGCTTCTCAGCTATAAGTCAAGGACTTCCCATTTAAAACTGGGGAATACAGATGTATCAAACATTAACTTGACTGTAAAATTTAATAAACTGTATGTTGTCTGTTTTTGTGGCTGTTAAAGGGGTTCTCAGGGTTCAGAGCTGAACCCGGACATATCTCCATTTTCACCCAGCAGGGGCGTAATGGGAACTTAAAGCGGTCCTGGAAAAAATACTAAAAGTGGCCCCGTTTTGTAGTTGGGTCCAAATTAATGGAAGACAGGGCCAGAAATACCTTATTTTGACACATTATAACACCTCAACTGTGCCAAATACCACAGTCCATCACAAAATACTGCCGCCAGCAGGGCAAAGTACCTCCCCAAAAACTTCCACTGGACAGCCCGCTGGGCACCGTCCCATCAGGAAAATTCCCTGTAAGGTCTATGGCTAATCCACCCCTGTCACCCAGGCAGCCCCTCGGATATCTCCCTCAATGGTAGATGTTGGGGGGAAAAAAGGGTCTGTCATGTTAGATTTCAATATGTGTCTTGCAGCAGTTGGTTACCCTTTCTCTATTAAGATAACAAGCACATTCAAGCCAAGTGTACATGTGTATGGGGGAGACATTTGGGAGCAAACAAGCATTTGCCCAAATGCAAAGTAAAGTTTATGAATTGCCATAAGTGTACGGTTTGCCAGAAGTAAATTGCAGTTGCACGTGACTTACTTGCATTGGTCGATGATGGCAAAGATTTAGGATCTGTAGCCAAAACTACAGCAGGTCTGGATTTCGGTCAGCAGTCTCATTGGGGTCTTGCCATGGTGCCTACCGTAATCTGACCACATTGACAATGAGTCATTAGTTGCCATATCATAAAGCAACACTGGAATCTCGATGTTGTGTGACCAGACACATAGCGGGTCACTTATTAATACTGGTCTGTTAGACGCCAGTCTTAATAAGTACCTCTATAGCTCGTGGTGGACCTGCCAAAGTTATGAAGAGGTGCTGGCTTCTACATAATTTTGACACATCCAGCACCAGTTCTAAATGTAAAACAGCTTCATTGCTGGCTTACATTTACACCATTTTCTACGCCCCGTCTCCTTCCCGACCCACGCCATGCCCCATTTTTTAGACCTGGTGTGAGCAGTCTTAGCATTATTAGGCAAATTTCAGTTTAATAAATGACCCCCATAGTCTTAGCCATATTATGTAGCAAACAAATATTCTAGGTTTTATCCTCACCACACATAGCTATCATACTTAGGGTTCATGCCCACAGGCATAAGTGTTTTGTAGTCTGCAAATTGCAGATCCTCAAATCCTGGAAGAATGCACACCACCATTTTTAAAAAATGTCCTATCCTTGTCCGCAAAATGGACAAGTATAAGACGTTCTATTGTTTTGTTTTTTTTTAGCAGGGATGCAGAATGGACATGCGGATGCAGACAGCATGTGGTGTGTGCAAAAAATATGAATCATATGCGGCTAGAAACTACGGCCGTGTGCATGAGCCCTTATTGTGACAGTTATTTGGTAGCTTTGTATTATCCTGTTAGCCATTACAATCATGCACTGTGGTATGGCGCTCATAAATATCCCTCAACCCATACCATACCTTTGCGTGCCTCTGATTTAGGCCTCTTTCACACCAACGTTGTTTTTGCGGGCTCCGATCCGCATTTTTCACATGAAAAATGCGGACCCATTCATTTCTATGGGTCTGCAAAAAATGCGGATAGCACACCATGTGCTGTTCGCATCCGTTGTTCCGTTCCGTAGCCTGCAAAAAAAATAGAGCATGTCCTATTCTTAAGTCTGCCCCATAGGTGGATTTTAATTAGTGTAACTATAAAGCCGAGTGGACTCGGCATGCATGTTGGTACCTGCATCCCTGTATTAGTGGAGGCCTTTGAAGCACCAGAATTGGCAAAAGGCAGAGGGAATCCAGCATGCATGTGGAACCAACACCCCCTGATTATACGGAAGCCAAGGTTGGCACATAACAGGTAGAAAATAGTGTTAGGTTCCCGTCCTACAGAGATCACCTTGACGATTTGGTGGACGGGCTCAGATAATTTTGTACAAAATATATTTGCCAAGAATCTCTAATTTACTAAGCAAGCATAGCATGAGCTTCAGAATACCTCATATCAATATGGCATTTTGTGCTTTATCTGGTTGGCAGTGTGCCGTTGCATTGTATGTATTTTCATGTCCTATTATTGTCCGTATTACGGACAAGAACAGTACTGTTCTATTAGGGGCCAGCTGTTCCGTTCCGCAAAATACGGAATGCACACGGATGCCATCCGTTGTTTTTGCGGCTCCGCAATTTGCGGACCACAAAACACAACGTTCGTGTGAAAGAGGCCTTAATCTTCAAAGCACAGAGAGACTTGTTTTCTCACATATCTGTGCCATTGTTGCCAATGGAAAAATTATGCCACTATTTCTATCTGTGCCAATAACATTGTGATGCTGTGTACAAAAATGATTTATATCACTGGAAAAATCTGAGACTCCGAAAAAGAGAAATACAATTGTCTAATTTTCCACTGACAACAGGGATAATTTTACTATTGCGTTGGTGTCTCCTAATACTCCAGTTATTGCAGCTAAATGATCTCAGGCCTTCCCACACCCTTTTCAAAGCAGCCAATATGAGTGTGTGAGGTTAATGTTTCAATCAAACCAAATTTGCGCTTCCATATCAATTTAATGGCATGAATCCAAACAGTGTGCTAAATCTTTATGCAGACGGTTATAAATGGTGCATATTTACACATAAAGCTGTAATGTGTTTTTTTTTTTCTTGACGTCGCAATGTCATCTCAATGACATCTCAAATGTCCTCTCCTGCCTGTAGGCAAACCACAAAGTACCAGGCAACGGCACTGTATCATAAAGCAGTTCACGACAGGTATGTGACGGCTTTAGAGATAAAGATATACAGCTTTTATCACAGTATTAAAACCTTTACTACAAACTTTCAGAATCAAAATAGTCTGATTTGCCTTAGGGTTATCAGACTATAAAAAATATTATTTGAGGCAAAGTGGTACTTTTTTATCATTAACCATACTGTGCAGGGGCGTACATAGAAATCATGGGGCCCCATAGCAAAACTCAGAATTGGCCCCCCCCCCCCCCCCCACACACACACACACACAAAAAAAAAAGAATTATTACACTAACCTAAGGGCTCATGCACACGAACGTCTTTTTGTCTGCATCCAATCGACATTTTTTGCAGGTCGGATGCGGAATGCAGACAGTGTCCGTGTCTGGCTATGGCCATGCGCATGAGCCCTTATAAGAACAATATAGGTACATTTTATGTGCGTTGTGTTTATGTTCAAATGAAGCATCTAGCGGTTAAGATGGCAGAACTGGTGCTAACTCCAGTCCTGCTAGATTCAGCCATGTATAGATGACATCAACAGCTGATGAGCCTGTGCCATCATTGCACTACACACCTAGGTCTTACAATACATAATGTTTGTGTGTGTGTATATATATATATATATTACATAGATAAATTCTAAAGGGGGGTTCAGTACCTCTTACCTTACAGTACCTTCTTAGAAATAGGCTATTAGTAATTAAGCAATGAAGGGCAGGGACTGACACCCTCCCCCCTTCAGAATTTGAAGCATATAAGCATATGTCTATGGGGGGGTTGCTGTGTGGTAAGCAGTGACATTAAGATATATATATATATATATATATATATATACACACACACTAATGACAGAGTGTAAACTCACTGTGTCCACCTCCCTTCCACCCTGCAGCACATGTGAGAACTGTCTGCTGTATTTCATTTAGGGCCCCACTTAAAATTTTGTCTAGTGTTACGGCGCTCTGCTTGGTAAGCTATAAAGAGACCGCAGTGCACACCGGAGCTCTGGTGAGCACAGCGGCCTCTTCAAACAGCTGATCAGTGGGGAGTGTCAGGAGACGGATCCCCACTGATCTGATATTGATGACCTATGCTGAGGATAGACCATCCATATCAAATTCCCCAGTAAACCTTTTAAGTGAAAAAACAAGAAGCAGGTTGGACAGACAAACACATACAGTGTAACTCTCCTTTACAAACATTTTCTACATGTCCTAGTGACCTGCCAATTTAGATTGGTGGAAATCGGGGGAATGAGACCCCACTTAAGCAAGGAGGCAGAAATACTTGTACTGTCCCTCCTTACTAACGAAAGACTGGATCACAGACTTTCTATAAGGGTCCATTCACATGTCTACAACTATTTTGCAGTCCACAAATTGCGGATCCACAAAACACGGACGCCGGCCATGTGCATTCCACATTTTGCAGACCGCACATGGCCGGCACTATAATAGAAATGCCTTTTCCTGCCCGTGTCTTTGGACAAGGATAAGACATGTTCTATTTTTTTTTGCATTGAAAATAAATAGGTCCTCACCCATTCCGAAAAATTGCGGAACAAATGCGGATCCATTTGTGGACGTGTGAACGGACAGTCTCATGCACATGACAGTATCTATGGCTGCTGTCCGCATCCGTACTTTCTTTCCGTGGCCTCACATAAAAATAAAGCATGTTCTTTTCTCTAGACTGGAAAAAAAAGATGGCATGCTCGTCGCCAAGATCCGTGTTTTGCAGACCACAAAACAGATATGGTCATGTGCATGAACCTTACCCAGTCCTCAGCTAGCGAGGAGAGACAAGACAACTGAGCACTTCTGCCTCTTTCTTGCCTTTTTTCTCACTTTTTTTTGCACTTCTGCCTCCTTGTTCACTTATAATAGAGAATATATATATATACACACTCTTATATAAGTGAACAAGGAGGCAGAAGGGCATATACATACACACACATATATACTCACATCAGCATATATATGAATATACACACACAAAGAACATAAATACAGTATATATATACACACACAAACATACAGTATATATATATACACACACAAACATACATACAGTATATATATACACACACAAACATACATACAGTATATATATACACACAAACAAACATACATACAGTATATATATACACACACAAACATACATACAGTATATATACACACACAAACATACATACAGTATATATACACACACAAACATACATACAGTATATATATATATACACACACAAACATACAGTATATATATATACACACACACAAACATACATACAGTATATATATATATATATATATATATATATATATACACACACACAAAGAACATACATACAGTATATATATACACACAAACATACAGTATATATATACACACACAAACATACATACAGTATATATATACACACAAACAAACAAACATACATACAGTATATATACACACACACAAACATACATACAGTATATATATATACACACACACACAAAGAACATAAATACAGTATATATATACACACACACACAAACATACATAGAGTATATATATATATATACACACACACAAAGAACATACATACAGTATATATACACACACAAACATACATACAGTATATATACACACACACACACACACACACACAAAGAACATACATACAGTGTATATATATCTATATATATACACACACACACACACACACACACACACACACACAAAGAACAAACAGTATATGCAGACACACACATACCTACATAAAAACACACAATACTCACATTCACATACTGTAATTAATATTCACTTTACACACACATTATTACATACACTTACTTTTTATGCAGCATAGCTGGGTGAACTGGAGGGAGTTAGCTGGAAGGATCCAGACTGGATGAAAACATCCTCCCCCACCCTCTCTGTCCCGACGTTGCTCTGAGATATCTGTGTGTATGCTGGGGGAGGGGGGAGTGTATGAGGAGCGCACAGGCAGGAAATCAGCTACTAGCACACGGAACCTTTGCTAAAAGGAGTTGCTGCTTCCGGGCTAATTGATGGGGCAGACTGATTCCCATTCACTTCTGCTCCCATGAGGAAGACCACCTTAAGGGGGCCCTTTTGGTGATGTGGCCCAGGGCAATTTCCAAGTTTGCCCCCGTGTACTCAGGTCGGAAAGGGGGCGTGGCCATTCAGCGTCGCTGGGCCCCTTCAGCTCACGGGCCCCATAGCAACTGCGTAGTCTGCCTCTATGGGCGGTACGCCAGTGATACTGTGACAATTTGACTTATTATTACAGTCCATTAGGGCTCATTCACACGAGCGGCCCACAATGCATGGGCACTGACTGTGTCAATCCCGTATTACGGTGAGGACCCATTGACTTGAATGGGTCCCTGTAACGCAAGTTAGGGCTAAAGATAGGACATAACCTATGGTTTATGTTGCGGAGACACAGACCAGAAAGCCCATGGAAGCACTTCCGAGTGTTTCTGTGGGCTTTCGATCCATGCCTCCACTCTTCGAAAGATAGGACATGTCCTTCATATTTCCACTCAAAAAGAAAACTGATGTTTTTTTTTTATGAAATAGGCCCTAACATGTACTGTACATGCTCACAGATGTAACTTTAAAGGGCTTGCCCCACAAAAAATAACCTACATTTTTAAAAGGAGCCGTATTTACTGTTGGAATCTGTGACAGCTACAAGGAGAGAGCTGCACAGAAAGAGGACACACCTCCTGATCTGACAGCTTGATATAAATCCAGCAGAGCAATGAATGTAGAGATCTCTGTATCCATGTGAGGTACAGAGGCTGGTTCTAGCTTTGTTTGAAAGAGATTATCATACACTATATGATGTCTGATTTGCATGTTTTTTCATTTTTGGATTTTCATTCAAGGGGTTCTCCAGGCTTTTAATATTGATGCCACCCGGCACCCACGCCGATCAGCTATATGAAGGGAAGGCTTTCATATGCCGTCTCCCTTCCCTCTTCCTGCTCATTGCTGCTATGTCTATGGCGAGCAGGAAGAGAGAAGGGAGACAGCGCAGCTGTTTGGCAGGGGTTCCGGGTGTTGAACCTGCGCCAATGTTATACTGATGACCTATCCTGAGGATAGGTCATCCATATTAAAATCCCCGAGAACACCTTTAGTCATGGCATAACCTCTTTAAGTTTCTGGGCACTGACACAATGCCTAGAACAAGATCCCACATCTCTCCATGCAGTTTATGGAGCTGACATTGTCTAATGTGGCAGAGGGATCCTTGGACCACCACTGACATTAATTCCCAAGTGCATCTGCGACCTCTACACAAGAATATTTTTCTTAACACAGTGATGTGACAGTACAGATGTAATAAGTACAGTGATGTCACAGTACGGGGTGCTAAATACAGAGATGTGACAGCGCTGGCATAATAAATATAGTGATGTGACAGCACAGATTTAATAAATTCAGTGGCAGTTGTCACAACGTAGAGACGATAAACAGCGATATCTCTGCACAGGAGTAATCCAGATAGTGATGTCACAACACAGGGATGATGAGCCAAGTCAAGTAGCAGCACAGAAATTGTTACAATTATGTGACAACGCAAACATTATGCTCACAGTGATGTCACAATCAGGTGCCCCCGGTGCCTAGTTGGTAATACGGCCCTGATTGTGACATCACTGTGAGCATAATGTTTGCGTTGTCACATAATTGTAACAATTTCTGTGCTGCTACTTGACTTGGCTCATCATCCCTGTGTTGTGACATCACTATCCGTGCCGGTGCCTAGGGCGGCGGGTTGCGGGGGGCGGCACCCCACCGGGTTAATCTGTAATGATCTTGTAAAAAAAAAAAATAATAAATTGTAAAACCATCCTGGCTTTTTTTTTTCCCCGGGGGGGTGGGGGCCGGGGGTGCTGTGGTAAATCTTATAATGGGAATACTAGCGAGCGCTTCCATAATGGAAGCGCTCACTAGCCTGCAGGAGGAGGGGGAGTGAAGCGCTGGTAGCGCTGTACAGTACTTACCCCTCCTCCTGCTTGCCGGCGCTGCTGTGTCCTGACTGCGCCCTCTGACCTGATGCTGCAGGAGGTCAGGTGACTTCAGCGCGGGCCCCTGGAAGAGGAGAGAGCGGGGACACAGCCAGGACCAGAGGTAAGTTGTTGTTTTGTTTTTTCTTGTCTGATCTGAGGTCTGAAGTGGGGGCCAAAAAGGGATCTGGACAGAGTGGGGCATCTGAAAAGTGGCAACAGAATGGGGGGGATCTGAAATGGTGGGGACACAATGGGGGGGGTCTGAAATGGTGGGACAGAATGGGGGGGATCTGAAAAGTGGCAACAGAATGGGGGGATCTGAAATGGGGGGGATCTGAAATGGTGGGACAGAATGGGGGCGGGGTCTAAAATGGTGGGACAGAATGGGGGGGATCTGAAAAGTGGCAACAGAATGGGGGATCTGAAATGGGGGGGATCTGAAATGGTGGGACAGAATGGGGGCGGGGTCTAAAATGGTGGGACAGAATGGGGGGGATCTGAAAAGTGGCAACAGAATGGGGGGATCTGAAATGGTGGGACAGAATGGGGGGGGTCTGAAATGGTGGGACAGAATGGGGGGGTCTGAAATGGTGGGACAGAATGGGGGGATCTGAAATGGTGGAACAGAATGGGGGGGGTCTGAAATGGTGGGACAGAATGGAGGGGTCTGAAATGGTGGGACAGAATGGGGGGGTCTAAAATGGTGGGACAGAATGGGGGGGTCTGAAATGGTGGGACAGAATGGGGGGGTCTGAAATGGTGGGACAGAATGGGGGTGTCTGAAATGGTAGGACAGAATGGGGGGGTCTGAAATGGTGGGACAGAATGGGGGGGGTCTGAAATGGTGGGACAGAATGGGGGGGTCTGAAATGGTGGGACAGAATGGGGGGGGTCTGAAATGGTGGGACAGAATGGGGGGGTCTGAAATGGTGGGACAGAATGGGGGGGGGTCTGAAATGGTGGGACAGAATGGGGGGGTCTGAAATGGTGGGACAGAATGGGGGGGGTCTGAAATGGTGGGACAGAATGGGGTGGGGGGGGTCTGAAATGGTGGGACAGAATGGGGACCAGAAAGGGAGGTCTGAAATGGGGGCCAGAAAAGGGGTTCTGACATGGGGCCAGAAGGGGGGGTCTAACATGGGCCCCAGAAGGAGAGTTCTATATGGGGGCCACAAGAGTATGATATGGGGCCAGAAGGGGAGGGGGTATGATTGGAGATCTAATTAGGGGTCTGAAGGAGGTCTGATTAGGGCCCTGAAGGGGTCTGATTGAGGGTCTGGAGGTCTGATTGGGGGTCTGGAGGCCTAATGAGGGTCTGATTGGGGCTTTGGAGGTCTAATGAGGGTCAGATATGGGAGTTTGGAGGTAAGGGGGTACTGTTTTTCTGTGTGGTGCCAGCATTTTCAGGGGGGCTGTTTCTGTAGTATAGTATGGGGGGCAGGCAGGGTGAGATGTGGAGAAGGTGAGAGGATGATGGAAAAGTAGGAAAGTAAGATGTCTGTTTGTTGAACTCTTCAGAGACGAGGCACAGCTGAAAGAAGTCACAATGGCGGTCTGGTCTGACAGAAGAAGAGGAAAGAAAACATCATCAGAGAAGAGAAGTCACTGGATGTAAGAGGTACATATGTGGCGCTGTATGACCCTGTATGCTCTGTAGTGCTGTATAAAATGTTTTCCAAGTCTGTCTTTGAAGGGGTTGTCTTTTTTTTTTTTTTTTTTGTACGAGCGCTGCTTTCTCTGCTCTGTTTACTGCTCTTCACTGCAAATTCTATGGCAAGCAGGTGAACAGAGCAGAGAAAGCAGCTCTCATATGAGCTCTGCTCTCTCTTCAAACAGCTGATCGTCAGGGTGCCGGAAGACCCCAGCCGATCTGATATTGATGACCTATAGTGAGGATAGGTCATTAGTAGTAAAAAGAGGACAACCCCTTTAACAGTAGGACTGGCGGGAAGGGATTAGGTTGAGAATTTGGCATGGGGGGGCGTTTCAATTTCAAGTTTTGCCTTGGGCATCAGAAAATCTAGGTGCACCAGCGGCAGGTGGGGGGGGGTACAGACTGAGGGTAGTTGGGTGTATGGGGATGGTGGGGTAGTTGGGTGGGGGTTAATTGGCTTGGCAGAGAACCATTTTTAGTATCCAGGGGGTTGGGGGGGAGGATAGGTCACTGTAATAAGTCCAGGAGGAGGCTACTATGGGGGGTGGGGTAACAAGGCTACTATGGCGTTGGGGGGCTACTGAGGAGAGACTACTATGCTACTGTGGGGGGAGGAGGCTACTATGGGGGGTGGGGTAACGAGGAGAGGCTACTATGAGGTGGGGGGGTGAGAAGAGGCTACTATGAGGTGGGGAGGTGAGAAGAGGCTACTATGGGGGTGGGGGTAACGAGGCTACTATGGGGTGGGGGGTTCTAAGGAGAGGCTGCTATGCTACTGTGGGGGGAGGAGGCTACTATGGTGTGGGGGGGGCTGAGGAGAGGCTACTATGCTACTGTTTGGGGGCGTGGGGGAATTGGTCACGTTGGGGGGGGGCGGTTGGGGCGTGTTATCACAGAGAGTGCCTAGGGCAGCATGAACCCTAAATACGGCCCTGGTCACAATTAGTGTAGAGCGGATCGAAGTTAAGTGGACTTCAATCCGAATTTCAGAAAAAATTAGATTTGCTACAAAGCCAAATTCCCTCGCACTTCGTGGTTACAGATTAATTTTTCCTGAAATGGCAGAAAAAAAACAAAAGAATACATACCTCATCCATTGCTTGCAGAGAGGCCATTGGGACCATCTTGATTAAAGAAAATGTGCCAAATCTCGCTCACGCTGACGTGATGTTATCACGTCATCACGTCGGCGTGTGCTAAATTTGCTGTGTTTTCTTCAATCAAGATGGCCTTGACGGCCTCTCTGCAAGCAATGCATGAGGTATGTATTTTTCTGTTTTTAACCCCATATTAACCCCTGAAAGGCCTCAATTTGACTGTCAGATCCCACGATCTGCACTGAATGCAGCATCTGAGGGGTTCAATGACGGGAGACGGTGCAATCACCATTCCCTGTCATTGCACCGACTACCTATAATGGAATACAATTCGTTACAAAGTTATTCAAAACAAATCTAATTTCTTTGTGAACTTCGGTGAAGCTGGCAAATCTAATTTTTGATAACTTCGCTCATCTCTAGTGACAATACTTAGATAATAAGCCCTATAAAATGACAGGGAGGGTTATTGCACATAGTAATGTCACAAGGAGAAATGATGTCACAGCTGAAAGCTACAGTGCATAGTGATGATGCAGAGGATGATGTCACAGCAAGTGTATAATAAGCACAGCAAAGTGAGTAGTGAACTTTTTTGGGCACAGTGATGTCACAGAACTGGAATAATATCACAAAACAGGGATAATAGAAATTATGATGTCACACCTAATGGCTAAAGTCCACAGTAACAGAATAGGGGAAATAAATACAGTGATAACCTTGAAATATCATTTCTTCAGTATTGTTAGAGTAAAGCATGGTATTCCGTTATGTAGCAGAGAGGCCATGGATCCCCTCTTAGACACTAGGGCTCTAGTGCTACTGCTGCCTGTGCACCCTCTATAGTTACACCCCTGTGTTATAATGTGAACTGATACATTCACTACAATTTGTTGCAGCTATGTATTTGGTGAGAGAAAAAAAACTATATTAAAGGGGTTTTACTTAGGACAGGTGAATATCAGATTGGTGGGGTGCAACTCTCAGTACCCCAGCGATCAGCTGTGTAAAGATCATGGCTACCTCAGTTTATCTATCTGCTCACTGTACATTTAATAGAAGCAGTGCAGAGCATTGGAGCTTCATCCTACAATACAATGCACAGCTGCAGATGGCAAGGTAGACAAACCCTGAAACACTGAAGAGGCTGCAGTACTCGCTGATCAGTGGGTGACTCCCACTCCTACTGATCTAATATTGATGACCTATTCTATGGATAGACCATCAATATGGTTATTCTGGGAAAATACTTTACGTTATAATCATTATTAGGGCGTATTCATATGAACGTGGTTTGGTTCCGCATCCGAGCCACATTTTTTGTGGCTCAGATGCGGACCCATTCACTTCAATGGGGCTGTTGCTCCTTTCCGTGGCCCTGCAAAAATGATTCTGTAGATCATGTCTTATTCTTGTCCATTTTGCGGACAAGAGTAGGCATTTCTATAATGGACCACCCGTTCTGTTCCGCAAATTATGGAAGGCATGCGGACGGAATCCATGTTTTGCGGATCCGCAACCTGCAGCTAAACATGGCACGTTCGTGTGCATAAGCCCTTAAGCACATCTCAAATTGCAGGGATATGGCCCTGTGTAACCTACTTGAGTATGTAATATCTGTAATTCATGCTATTCTGATAAGGATTTTTCAATAAAAGGTACATACATTCATTAGAAATTCATCTCCTCTATACCACCTTCACTGCGGCTTGCTTAATAAATATTGGATTTCGCTTTGAAAATTCTTTTGAAAGCATCAAAGACTCTTATGGTCATAAAAAGTGCCGATATAATTCTAATGGGCAATTCTGAGAAAGCAGAACTGATAAATAATAGATTATAGACTAAAAAAATATTGAAATTGTGCTTTTGCTCTTGATCACCTGATCACCCACACAATCAATGATCCAGAGGTTTAAATTGTTACTCTGCTGAGATAGAGATACTAAATGAAGTTACAACTGAAATGCATCTCAAGTCCCATGATGATCATTTGGAATTGTAGCTTATAACTTTTTATAAGCTTTATGGATTTATTTGGCAAATGTATTGGTATGAATACTGTACCTACCAAACAAAATCAATCTAGCGACAGAAAAATAAAAAAATGATTAACACTAATAGGATGAGGACCACCAAAATAAAAAACAAAGGATGCTATCAGCATGTATGAGAGACCAATAACATGATGTAGAAAAAACAATCTATTTCTCTACAGTTGAATTATATATTAATTCAAATTTTTTTATGTGGTATTCATGAACATTCCCATGGAAGCATGAAGACTTCTCACCCAGAAGACTTGTTTTTGATTTGGATTGGGTCTCCTTGATGCCTTTTGAACTATGGTTTCTATTTTTTCCCCACTTATTTATCTAATTTTATATATATTGTGGGAAATTAGGGTAAATTAGCTAGCCCTTTAAGATCCAGAGGGAGGGCATGTGCTCTATGGGCAAAGCAGGAAGAATGCCTCAGCCTGTTTGGAGAAGGATGGAGCAATGCTATTCCAAGAGCCAGACACACTGGCAGGAGGAGAGGGACACCAGCGGGTCTGGACTGCCAGAGGCCAGGATTAATGGGGCAGATGAACAAGGCAGTAGCTGTGCCCAACGACAGGAGTGGAACATTGATGGGCATGGATCACCAGCATAGACTATGTAACAACATGCAGTGTCAATCAACTTCTAAAATAGTGTAATGTATTAAAATAGGCATGGACTTGTGGGACAGGGATGTAATATTACCACTTTACAAAGCTTTGGTGCCTTTAGTGTAGAACTTGCAGTTCAGTTCTGGGCACCAGTCCATGGAAAGGATGCCCTGGAGCTAGAAAAAGTACAAAAAAGAGTGACTAAACAGATAAGGGACATGGAGAATCTTAGTTACAAGGAAAGATTAGAAGCATTATATTTATTTATCCTTAGGTATCTAAGAAGGGATATTAAGTTATACAACTATATAAATGGTTCATACAAAAAATATGGTGAAAAGCTGTTTCATGTAAAATCCCCTCAAAAGACTAGGGACACTAACTCCAATTCTTGTTTTGAATGTTGCTCACCACTAGGGGTTGGGAAGGAAATGTTTCCTTTTTAGAATGAACTGATTCATGCATTATGAGTAGTATTGAGTGAATCGAAGTCAAACAAATTGACTTCGATACGAATTTCAGGAAAAATTTGATTTGCCACAAAGCCAAATTTTCCCTGAAATGGCGGAAAAAACAAAAGAATACATACTCGCCTCATCCATGTGCAAAGAAGCTGTTGCAGCCATCTTCATTGAAGATACCACACATAATCTTGCGTGCGGTGATGTATGAGATGTATGACGTCATCCCAACAGCCAGAGTGATGACGTCTTCACGTCACCGCGTGATATTTCACACAGTGTTCTCAATCAAGATGGCCATGATGGCCTCTACATGATTAAATGGATAGGTGAGTATTTATTTATTGTTTACCATGATACCCCTGAAAGTCCTAAATGGTAGCCAAAGATGCCAGCAATGAATGCGGCATCTGAGGGGTTCAATGACAGGGAGGAGGGGGGAGTGGTGTGATCACCATTCCCCATCATTGCGCCTACTACAAAGAAATGCTTCCTTGTCACAAAGTGAATTTCTTGATGAGCCGAATCAATTTTCCATGACTTTGCTCATCTCTAATTATGAGTTTCCTACCTTGTTCTGGATCAACAGAAGGAATCTATTTTTTAAAGTCTATTCATACCTCATCCATTCACACACATTCCCTCCCATCCATCGGTTGAACTCGATAAACATACAGTATGGCTTTGTTCAAGCCCACTATTTTACTACAACACAGAAACCACCATTGGTATAGTAATGTAACATCTGCAGGGGCGGATTGGCCATAGACCTTACAGGGAAATTTCCCAATGGGCCGATGCCCAGGGGGCTGCCTGAGCCCTGCTCATGGCCGGCCAGTGGAAGTTTTTGGGGATTTGTTTTGTGCTGTTGGCAGTATTTTGTGATGGACTGTGGTATTTGTGTCAAGTTCAGCGGATGTGGATCCACTGTGTCACGAGAATGTCTTCCTCGGAGGGCGTTGTCTAAGTGTACCTTCCGTTCTTCACAGTACCTCTGATGGTAGGGATAGACTTTCCCGGTGAGGTACACCAGGTCGCTACCTCTCGAGGTGAGACAGTACTCGTGACAGCTGGCCCAGACGGACCAGGTACTAAGGTGCAAGACACCAGAGAGACAGACGCTGAGTAGATGACTGCAGGAGGGAACACACTGTGAGCACACAGGGATGGGTAAGACAGGAACCAGGAACAGGAGTCAGGTGCTGGATAAGTAGCATGCACACTAGAGCAGGGCTAAGGCAGAGTTCACACTTGTGCAGATCTGGGAAACCGGAGGAACTGGAAACACAGACAGGAAACTGCAGGAAGCTGTATAGGAACCTTTGCAAGTCAGGGATGACTTATAGACGCTCAGGCAAGGAGTGAATGTCCAAGAAGGCTTATATAGTTTCAGACAGGAGGAAGGGGGAGTAACCAATTAAGGAGCTAGCCTAATAAAATGCAGCACCTGGAGACCAGTGCAACAGAAGCAGACAAAGAGGACAGGACTCCATGCCACACTAAGCGGCCAAACATCACGGCAGCAAAGAGCGTGGACGCTGGCCACAACGGTAAGTACGCGTGCGCCGCCCCGGGACCCCCGGATGGCGTTACAGTACCCCCCCCTCTACTCCCCTTCCCCTTGAGGCCAGCAAGAAACTTCTTGAGTAGAGTAGGGGCATTGATATCGTACTCAGGTTCCCAGGATCTCTCTTCAGGACCAAAGCCCTTCCAATCTACAAGATAGTATGTTTTCCTCCCACGCTTCTTGATGTCCAAAATGTCCTTCACCTCGTATTCCTGCTCAGAATTTACTGTGACAGGATCTGGGGTAGAAGCCTTACGGGAAAAGCAGTTCAGAACCAAGGGTACACGCAGGCTAGGAGGCAGGCGGAGTTTATAGGTGACGTCATTGATCTTCTTCAGCACCTCGAATGGTCCCAGGAATCGAGCTGCCAACTTGTAACCCATAGCCCAATATTTTGTGAAGACAGCCAGACTTTATCACCTATGGAAAACTGTGGAGGCTTCTTGCGCCTCCTATCCGCATAATTCTTCATACGAGTCACCGCCTTGGAGATGCAGTCCTTGGCTTGGCGCCATATCTTTAAAAAGTCCCTGAAAAAGGAATCCACAGCTGGTACCCCGGAAGAAGCAGTAACAGGAAGAGGAATTCGTGGATGGCACCCATAGACAATGAAGAATGGCGAAGAGCCCGTGGATTCACTGGTGTGATTATTCCCAGGATCTCTCTTCAGGACCAAAGCCCTTCCAATCTACAAGATAGTATGTTTTCCTCCCACGCTTCTTGATGTCCAAAATGTCCTTCACCTCGTATTCCTGCTCAGAATTTACTGTGACAGGATCTGGGGTAGAAGCCTTACGGGAAAAGCAGTTCAGAACCAAGGGTACACGCAGGCTAGGAGGCAGGCGGAGTTTATAGGTGACGTCATTGATCTTCTTCAGCACCTCGAATGGTCCCAGGAATCGAGCTGCCAACTTGTAACCCATAGCCCAATATTTTTTGAAGACAGCCAGACTTTATCACCTATGGAAAACTGTGGAGGCTTCTTGCGCCTCCTATCCGCATAATTCTTCATACGAGTCACCGCCTTGGAGATGCAGTCCTTGGCTTGGCGCCATATCTTTAAAAAGTCCCTGAAAAAGGAATCCACAGCTGGTACCCCGGAAGAAGCAGTAACAGGAAGAGGAATTTGTGGATGGCACCCATAGACAATGAAGAATGGCGAAGAGCCCGTGGATTCACTGGTGTGATTATTGTAAGAAAACTCTGCCCAAGGTAGCAGCTGGGCCCAATTGTCTTGTCGAGCAGAGAGAAAATGATGGAGGTAGTTCTCCAGTATCTGGTTAACCCGTTCCACTTGTCCATTAGTCTGGGGGTGGTATCCGGAGGAGAAATCCAACTCCACTTCAAGTAGACGACAGAGGGCTCTTCAGAACCTGGAAGTGAACTGTACTCCACGATCAGAGACAATGTGTAAAGACAGGCCATGTAGTCGGAAGATATGCTCCATAAAGAGACTGGCAAGCTTGGAGGCAGAAGGCAGTCCAGGCAGAGGAATGAAATGGGCCATCTTGGAAAAGCGATCCAAAACTACCCAAATGACGGTGCAACCAGCAGAAGGTGGTAAGTCAATAACAAAGTCCATACCAATGTGTTGCCAAGGGACATCCGGAATGGGAAGAGGTAACAGCAGGCCAGATGGTTTGGACCTGGGGGATTTGTTTAGAGCACAGGTGGTACAGGCAGAGACATATTCCTCCACGTCTTGAGAGAGGGTAGGCCACCAGTAATGCCGTGAGAGAAGCTGGTTAGTTTTGCGAACCCCGGGGTGACCAGCAAGTTTGGAGTCATGACCCCAAGCTAATATACGCCTCCTCTTGGTGGATGGTATAAATATCTTTCCAGGAGGAATGTCTTTAATCAGGACGGGAGCCACGGAAATCAGATGAGCAGGATTAATAATATACTGGGGTTCCTCTTGCTGATCCAAAGAATCAAATGACCGGGATAGAGCATCAGCCTTGGTGTTCTTTTCAGCAGGGCGAAAGCGTAACTCAAAGTTGAAACGAGAAAAGAACAGTGCCCATCTAGCTTGAAGTGGATTTAGACATTGTGCTGTTTGGAGGTAGACCAGGTTCTTGTGGTCTATGTAAATCACCACAGGATGTTGTTTTCCTTCCAGCAAATGACGCCATTCTTTCAAGGCCAACTTAATGGCCAAGAGTTCTCTGTCCCCAATAGAGTAGTTCCTCTCAGCAGAGGAAAAGAGCTTAGAGACGAAACCACAGGTAATCATCTTGCCTCTGGAGTTTTTCTGCAAAAGGACTGCTCCAGCTCCAATGGAAGAGGCATCCACCTCCAGGAAAAATTGCTTGGCAACATCCGGATGATGGAGAACAGGAGCAGAGGAGAAAGCCAGTTTTAACTTAATGAAGGCAGCCTCTGCCTCCGGGGTCCAGACTTTTGCATTCACCCCCTTCTTGGTCAGGGACAAGATCGGGGCAGTGATAGAAGAGAAATTGTGAATGAACTGGTGGTAGAAGTTGGCAAATCCCAAGAATCTTTGTATTGCTCGGACACCCTGGGGGCGTGGCCAATTCAACACCGCTTTAAGTTTGTCTGGATCCATCTTTAGGCCGGTATCCGAGACAATAAATCCTAGGAACGGCAGAGAGATTTTCTCAAAGATACACTTTTCCAGTTTAGCATACAGCCTGTTCTCTCTGAGCCGTCGCAGGACAAGTCAGACATGTTTCCGATGTGAGGCCAGATCAGGAGAAAAGATGAGAATATCGTCCAAATAGACCACAACACAGACGTTAAGCAGGTCCCAGAAAACGTCATTGACAAATTCCTGAAAGACCGCTGGGGCATTGCAAAGACCAAAGGGCATGACAAGATATTCGTAATGGCCGTCCCGTGTGTTAAAAGCGGTCTTCCATTCGTCCCCCTTTCGAATGCGGATAAGATTATATGCCACTTGCAGGTCTAGTTTGGAGAAGATATTCGCTCCACGAATTCTGTCAAATAGTTCTGGGATCAATGGATACTTATTCTTGACAGTGATCTGATTAAGGCCCCGATAGTCTATGCAGGGTCTTAAAGATCCATCCTTCTTCTGGACAAAGAAGAATCCTGCACCCGCTGGCGATGTAGACTTGCGGATAAATCCCCTCTCAAGATTCTCCTTAATGTAGTCAGACATTGCCAGGGTCTCAGGAAGTGAGAGTGGATAAACTCGACCTCGACGGGGAGTATTTCCAGGTAGAAGATCAATTGGACAGTCATAGAGTCGGTGGGGAGGCAGAGTCTCAGCCTCCTTCTTGCTAAACATGTCAGCAAAACCAGCATACTGGGGAGGTAGTCCAGATAGATCCCCCGTCACTGGGGGTGGAGGTGTAGGCCAGACTTCAGACAAGCAGGTAGTGAGGCAAGAGTGTCCCCATCGAAGAATTTCACCAGAGTGCCAGTCCAGGGCTGGAAAATGCTGGCAAAACCAGGGAAGACCAAGGATGACTGGATTCACGGAGGCCGGCAGGACATAGAAGACGATTTTCTCCAAGTGCAGAGCCCCAACTTGCAGTCTAAGGGGCAGGGTGATAAACTGCACTGGCTCAGGAAGTGGCACTCCATTTACTCATGCAACAGACAGGGGTCTTGACAACCGGGAGGTTGGAAGCCGGTACTGACAGACAAGGTCTTGCTGGATAAAGTTACCGGCGGAACCTGAATCCAGGAAAGCTGACACAGTGACGCTGGTTCTCTCGTGAGAGAGGATCACAGGGATTGATAGCTTGGGAGAGGATCTCTCCTCGTCTAGAACCACCTCTCCAACATGTCCTAGACTTTGGAGTTTCCCGCTTTCAGCGGACAATTCCGGGCAAAATGAGCCTTGCCAGCACAATAGAGGCACAAGTTCTCAGTTCTGCGGCGTTGACGCTCCTGATCCGACAACCGGAGACGTTCCAGTAGCATAGGCTCCTCTGATGTTGTGGAGGCTGGTGACTGGATCGGCCTCTGGAAGGATGGCGCAAGACGAGGTGCTATTTTCATACGCGAGTCCTCCTTAGTATGCTCCCTGAAACGCAAATCTATCCTGGTAGCTAGGGTAACCAGATCATTCAGGGTGGGTGGACGGTCATGGCCTGCTAACTCAACTTTAATCCGTTCTGAAAGGCCTTCCCAGAAGACCGCCAGCTGGGCCTCATCGTTCCATGCTAGTTCTGCAGCCAGTGTCCGGAACTGTATTGCATACTGTCCCACAGTCATGGAACCCTGGCATAGATGCAGCAAAGCAGAGGCAGCAGATGAAGTGCGACCTGGCTCCTCAAAAACCATCCGGAAGGTAGCCAGGAACGCCTGCAGACTTGTAGTCTCTGGACCGCCACATTCTCAGATAGGATTTGCCCATGCCAGGGCCTCACCGGATAGCAGGGACACAATGAAAGCAATCTTTGCCCGTTCAGATGAAAACATGTGTCCATGCAGCTCAAAGTGTATGAGGCACTGGTTAAGGAAGCCTCTACAGGACTTGGAATACCCGTCATAATGAGGCGGCAGCGGCAGATGAATTCCGGAAGCCCTCTGCTCTGGGATCGCAGGCACGAAAGCTGGAGGAGTTGCTGTGACTTGTGGTGCTGTTGTAACTGGAGGAGAAATGGCGTCTAGGCGGGCAGAAATGTTTTGCATGAACTGCATTAAGACGTCATGGCACTCGCTTTGACGTCTCATCTCACTTATTAGATCCGATACAGCAGACTTGGAGTGACCAGCGGGATCCATGGCCTGAGCATACTGTCAAGTTCAGCGGATGTGGATCCACTGTGTCACGAGAATGTCTTCCTCGGAGGGAGTTGTCTAAGTGTACCTTCTGTTCTTCACAGTACCCCTGATGGTGGGGATAGACTTTCCTGGGGAGGTACACCAGGTCGCTACCTCTCGAGGTGAGACAGTACTCGTGACAGCTGGACCCAGACGCTGAGTAGATGACTGCAGGAGGGAACACACTGTGAGCACACAGGGATGGGTAAGACAGGAACCAGGAACAGGAGTCAGGTGCTGGATAAGTAGTATGCACACTACAGCAGGGCTAAGGCAGAGTTCACACTTGTGCAGATCTGGGAAACCGGAGAAACTGGAAACACAGACAGGAAACTGCAGGAAGCTATACAGGAACTTAGGGATGACTTACAGACGCTCAGGCAAGGAGTGAATGTCCAAGAAGGCTTATATAGTTTCAGACAGGAGGAAGGGGGAGTAACCAATTAAGGAGCTAGCCTAATAAAATGCAGCACCTGGAGACCAGTGCAACAGAAGCAGACAAAGAGGACAGGACTCCATGCCACACTAAGCGGCCAAACATCACGGCAGCAAAGAGCAAGGACACTGGCCACAATGGTAAGTACGCGTGCGCCGCCCGGGACCCCCGGATGGCGTTACAATTTGGCTCTGTTGGGGTGGTATAATGTGCCACAATATGGTATTGCTGGACCTCTCTACTTGTGTTGGCACTCCCTTCCATCAATTTGGACCCAACTATAAAATTGGCCACTTTTATTAATTTTTCCAGGGCCACTTTAAGTTCCCAGTCCATCCCTGAACATCTGAAACAGAATATACAGAACAAAATGCAAACAATATGTGATATCTGATTTTTTTTTTAAATAGCTTTCCTTTACATATGGAAACTTAAGTTGCAGAACATATATAGCATGGCTTCAAATGAAATCACTCATCAATAATTTATCATAACACATCCATTTGATCTCTTCAGGTGCTCAGCTGCAAATATGCTAAATATATGTTAATCTTAACTTCCTGCAATATCTAAAGAGAAGCTTGTCTGTTTAGGCTGGTTTTCTGTATAGATCCCATGGTTTTCTGATGTAAAAATCACTTTAACAGGTTGCAGATTGTAGTTTATCCCCTTAAGCTTTGTCATCTAATCTTCCTACAAAGATACGGAGAGAGTTCAGTAAGTGCCGAGGACCAAACCATTTCTAGTTATTATCCTGCACTTTCCTAACTGAGTAGTCACAATTAGAGCTGCAAAGAAGTGAGACAGATGTTTCCCACCAGCTATAACTAATAAGATGCTGATATTAAGCTTTTTCTTCCATGGTATCAACCTATCTCCAGCTAGAACACAAGCCAAATGACTGGAGCATTGTATTCAGTACTTAATAATCAGAAAAATCTTGAGTGTCTGCAATTATTTTAAATCCAATTTGTGCATTTTTTTATTATACAGTTAATGGACTGAATTTAATGTTTTTTTTTTATTTCAGCACAGAAGGAAGAAGCCGTGGAAACGTGAATTTTCTGGAACAGTGCTGTTTTAAATAAAGAAATGTTATTTTGTCAGCATAGTGCTTACGAAAACTTACTTCTAATCATACGATTCTAATCAGTCCCATAACTCAGTCCTGTATTCCCCTGCTTCTAGATGATCTCGAGCGGTTGCTTAGAATATCTGACGAGTTAATGAGCTACTTATTATTTTGTACCATAATATGACAGGGGTATAGAAATCTCCAGCTATATAATGTGTCCCATGTAACCCGTCAAAGACATTCCAGGAATAGATTCATCAGAATTTTCTTTTTTTTTTTTCAAATTAGGAATAGGAACTGTTATGCTCATGGCCGTATTATGGTCTTGTCTTCTGCAGAACTATAATAAAGCATCCATACAATTGTGGCCTGCACTGTACCTCTGTATACCTTTGATTCTACATTATATGGAGGTTTTTCTGCTGGATTCCTTTGTTCATAGCCAGACCTGTGGTGAAGAATAGAGATGAGCAAAGTTTTGTAACTTCGCCAAATTTTCCAAAAAAATCTGCTTCGTGATGAATCACATCACCACATAGCGCATTTCTTTGTAAGTGAAGGGTGCAAAGACAGGGAGGGAAATTGCGCCACTCCCCATCAGTGTAAAATTTAAAAAAATAAGTAAATTATAATAATAATAATACTTACCCGATTCTTTGCTTGCAACGGGCTGGCCACCACTATCTTGCTTGAAGGTCTGGCGTGAAATCTCGTGTGGCCGAGAGGACATCGTCACGCCGGACAGCGTGGTAATGTCATACGTCGCCGCGAACGGGATTTTGGCCGAGATCTTCAAGCAAGATGGCGGCGCCCAGCCTATCACAAACAAATGGAGCAGGTTAGTATTTTTTTTTTTTTAACACTATTTCAGGGTAAATCGATTCACTAAGGCGAAGCTCGAGGAAATTCGCCTTCGCCTTGAATCAAATTTGTCCTGAAATTTGTATCGAAGTCCACTTCACTAGTCCTGGGCCTCGACATCAACACCTAGTTTTATGTTGGGTCAAGTGACTGCTCCAGCCACTGACTGGCTGCAGCAGTGATGTTTCACCCATGTGTCATGTGACTAAGTCACGTGACAGTATGATTATCACCACAGTTCTGGCCTTGCTGTAGGGTCTGTAGAAAATATTCACAGAGGGAAAGAACCCCTTTAAACCCATACAATAAGAACCAACCAAGTTGAGCCACATGCAGATGTGCAATACTGGAGTGGCCGTGCTGATAGACACCCAAAGCAGTGTGTAAGAACTTGGGATCATGTTTTATGCAGCTGTGCGCTTGACTTCATTTTGCATCATGATTTATAGCTCTGTCCCTTTACATATAGACCTGTCCTTACTAACATAATCACACAAGATGACAAGTCTCTGCATTACTGAAGATCAGCACTCTTATCTTCTCCTGCTGTGAACATTTTGGTTATCTGATGAGATACAAGTTGTTCTATTCCATCTATTTGGAAGATAAACATGGACAAACATGAGAAGGTGATTAATGGCAAAATGTTGTTCAGAATCCGTCCTCCTTGAAAGTTAAAAAAAAGGTTATACTTAGGCTACTTTCACACTAGCGTTTTCTTTTTCCGGTATTGAGTTCCGTCATAGGGGCTCAATACCGGAAAAAAACGTTTCTGTTTTGTCCCCATTCATTGTCAATGGGGACAAAACTGAACTGAAGACAAAGGAATGCTCTTAAAAGCATTCCATTCCGTCTCCAGAACGGAGAGCAAACCGCAACATGCTGCGGTTTGCTCTCTGTCCTGGGCATCCGCACCAAGACTGATCCATCCTCCATTGACTTTCAATGGAGTTCATGACGGATCCGTCCACAGCACACCACACATGACAGACACATACACACAGACATACACATACACAGACATACTTACATGCTCCCAGCAGCTCCGCACATCACAGGAGGAGGAGGACTGTGCGCACATAGGAAGATTCTCCCTCCAGCAGAGGGCGCTGTGGGGAATCTTCCTATGTGCGCGCCGTCCTCCTCCTCCAGAGCTGCTGGGAGCATGTAAGTATGTCTGTGTGTATGTCTATGTGTGTGTGTATGTGTATGTGACACGTGTGGGGCCGGAGCGCTCCTCACGTGTACTTGCGGCAGCACGGATCCTGCGGCACCCTTCACCCGCCGGATCTGTGCTGCCGCTAATGTGAAAGTGGCCTTATAGGGATTCTTTATCTTCAGCTGCACGTCTGAGGATAAACTATCTGGTTGTCTTAAGCCAGCCATACACATTCAGACTTCCCTATACACTTACATGTTTGGTCTGACTGAATTTGTATGTGCATTTAATGGAGAGAGAGGAAAAAGTCAATTCCTGACACCTAAGGGCCCTTTACACGGGCCAAGAATCACATAGGTCATCACTAACAAGTGTTCATAGTAACACTCATTAGTGATGATGTGGTAGTGTAACTGTACCGGCGATTACCTGATGAATGAGCGAAATGCTCATTCATCTGGTAATTGGATCGTTTGTGCGAACACAATATTCCTCATTTCCCGACAGCAGATCATTCTGCTGCTGGGAAACAACGAGTCATTAGAAGAACGATGGGGAAGAGCGATAGCATTAGAGATCGCTCCTCCCCATCTCTGGAGGAGATATATGTAAATGCACCGGTCTCCTCCACTAGTGAGCAGCAGATTGTTAGGAAGGAACTCTTCCTTCCCGACAATCTGCTGTAATATTGTTTTGTGTAAGGGGACCTTTAAACTTCTGGCAATGGCTTATCTCCTGGAAGAGCAAAAAGATCGGGTGAAAATATTCACTTTACCCTGTACTTCTCTCCCCTAACAATGTTGGCTGAACCCCCTCATTCTTGATGGGTTTGGCCAACAATACACTCATGGGATTCCCACAAGGAGAACACAATGGGACAGCCACTTGCGGCTAGAACCTTACCCACCCCTAGCAGACAATGGTCACATGAATTGGAATGTAATACCTTTGTTAACCTACAAATTTATGCAGCTATGAGCGGGCTTGCAGCTCCCGGCTTGTATAAACCCAGCCTTAAAGTGGCCATATACCCATGTCTAAAGTTGATCAAAACAGGCAATTTCAACTAAAACAAACTTTTGTTTGGTGACATTTAACAACGAACAATCCTTTTAGCCAACAATGACAAATCATTATCATTTGAAAATAAACCAGCCATATCTAACATTTTTGTATTATAGTTGGATCAAAGATTTTTCATTCAAAAAAAAGAACGTTTGTGAATGAAAGATCTTGCTTGGAAATAACATTCCCAGAAAGATCTACTGGCTTCATTGACTTTGTATGGCCAGTTTGAACAAATGTAACGGCCAATATAGAGTAAAACATGTATGGTCGTGTCTGTGAAAGGAACGTTCACCAGATGTTCAACTGCTCTTCAAGCAACTTCTATGGCCACCATTAGAATACAACCTACATGGGAATGCCCAACTGATATAGCAGGATGAAGCAATGCAGAAGTCATTATCAAGTGTAGTTATGTGTTGGATTTATTTAGCGAATCGAAGTCTATGAACTTGACTCCAAACTGAATTTCAGGGAAAATTTGATTTGCCACAAAGCCGAATTTCTTCGTGCTTCGTGGTAGCAAATTGATTTTCCCAGAGTCAGTAAAAAGTAAAAAAATCTAACTTTCCTCCTCCGTTTGAGTGCGAAGAGCCAGCCGCCGTCATCTTGATTGAAGATCTCACACAAAATCCCTTGCGAGGTGACGTATGCCGTCCCCATACCGGCCGACACAAGACTTTGCGCTAGATCATCAATCAAGATGGCCGGATCTTCACAATCAAATGGATGAGGAAGTATGATTTTATTATTATTTTTTTATTTTACACTGTATTATTGCTGTCAGATGCCACGATCAGCTATGAACACGGCATCTGAGGGGTACAATGATGGGGAGTGCCACAATTACCGGTCCCTTTCATCAAGCCTGATACTTACAAAGAAATAAGCTTAGTGACAAAGTCATTTGTCACAAAACAAATTTTTTTTGTAAAATTTGGCAAAGCAGCCCAATCAAATTTTTCAATACTTCACTCACCACTAGTAGTGAGTAATAAACTAAAAACAGGTATTCAAGTTTTCCATTCAGAGGTTAGACCAATAAGTTCAATCTCATAGTGCCCAGAAA
Source organism: Rhinella marina (assembly GCA_900303285.1). Lineage (NCBI taxonomy): Eukaryota > Metazoa > Chordata > Amphibia > Anura > Bufonidae > Rhinella > Rhinella marina. The sequence continues at coordinate 108,404 of ONZH01011784.1, read as the reverse complement.
GGCAAAATTATGGTCCATTTACTCTGGCAGATTTTTGTTGGTAATGGTCACTGATTGATGAAGTTGTCTCCTTGCTTACAGGGGGTGATTTGCTGCAGGCAATTGTAATGTTCACTTGACTGGGAATGAATGGTCATACATATATTCATTTGCCCAATCATGAGCTTATTAATATACCATATAGTTTCATCTAAAAATATTCAGCATAACTTGTGTTTTATCGACTGAAATCCTTGCTCATTCTGGGCATAGAAGACCAGTGGGCGGTTTCACTCAGTGATTAACAGCCTTCCCTGTATAATTGACACGCTGGGCTACTAAGTTCAGAATGAGCAGATATTTTAAGGTGTTTTACCACAAAAAATATTCTACAAAGCTATAAATTTAGTATAGCCACTGAGTAAAATTGCTGAAGTGGTCGCACATGCTCAGTTCCATCCTTCAACTACAACTTGCCATATCTACTGTTAGAAGCTGTGACAGTTACAGGGAAAGTGCTACATCAGAAATGGCATGCCCCTGAGCTGTCATAGAGAGAGAGCTGCAGCAAAAAGAACACACCTGTGAGAAAACACATGCCCCTACCAGCCTAAAATTAATCTAGTAGAATAATCGGCACAATGAATAGGGAGATCACTGGTTCCATATGAGGTACAGGGCTGGTTCTAGCTTTGTTAGAAAGAGATTGCCATGTACTATATGATGTCTGATTTTCATTTTATATTAATCATGAGATAACAAATTTAAATGAATTAATACACGGTATACTGAATATTTTCTTACCAAACTATATTTATACTATACTATATGATACTATACTATACCTATATATCAATTTGCTCAGCTCTTTCCTCTCTGTAGCATGATGCTGACAGATCAGAGTGCTTGTTAAAAATGAAAGGTTCCCTTTAAGTTGATTAGGGCAATGTCTACCCATATATGCTATTACAGTTACATCCTTGTTAAAGGAATAGCCATTGATCGCTCGATCAATGTATCTACCTACCTAAACTGTGATTTTAATAATGCCTGAACTTCTTTTCATTTGGGGATGTGTGAAGATTATGCATTACAGTTCAGTTGTCCTTTATATTACACTCCAGACCCAATGAACAAAGGAATTGTAAATATTACAGAAAGTTCACAGATTATTACATCCTTTGCTTCCTCATGTGACAGCTTACTAGCTATAGTAAAGGCCCTATTAGATCGAACAATATTTGGTCCAATGAACATGTAAACACTCATGTGTCGGCTGATTGGCTTCTTTGATCCGTATGAAACATATATGATTATCAGCAGGACATCTCCATGTGTAATCAGGGATATGCTGCCAATAATCAATAATACTGAATGAGGGAGGAACAACTACAATAGCAATCGTGCCTCACACAGTCAATATGCATCAGCCTGTGTAATCTGTTTATCATCATGCCCAAATATCGAGCAGTGCGATAGGCTATGTACAATTTTTATCATTACATTGTACTCATTTTGAGCGAAAAATATTTTTTTAAATTGGTCTTTATTAAAAATATGGAGCCCTTTTTTCTGTACATGGCTAAGATGCTCTATTAGCACCCTTTAGATTTTCTGTCTTTTCCGTCAGACCAGGAGCAGAAGGGCTCCTTATCTCTGCTCTCTGACATTATAAACCCTCATTATAGCTCAGTCCTTATCTTACTGATAAGAATGTGGCTTAAATAAGTGTTTATTAACTCTCATTAGTTTAGAGATAAGGTTTATTAGCTGACCAGCACAAAGTGACAGAACAGCTCAATATTTTTAATAAAGGTCAATTGAAAAAAATATTTTTAGTCAAAAATGAGTAACATGCAATCATAAAAAAATTGCTTCCAAAGGTGTACATAGCGTTTACATCTACTCTTGTGTCAGAAATTGACTGTCCTGTAGGAGTGTACATTAGGTGGGAATATGCATGTGTGTCTTTTTTTTAAATTTAGGAATGGTGGTATGATTTCTAAGATTTAAAAAAGCAAACAAACAAAACAACAGAGAATGCTATATAAAAAATACCCTTTTAATCCCTGATCACTCTAGTGTTCACACAGTTTGATTGCTGTGGCAGTCACATACCATACAACCACATGATCACTGCAGCAAATAACTGACATTAGAAGTGAATCTTGCATTTAAGGCATAAGATTACTAAGGCCATTGACTGGCTGCAGAAGTCACATGGATGTACAGAACTAGATCGCTGGACTAAGTCAGGGACCACCAGAGCAATGGTGCTGGAGTGGTCAGGAATCAAAAAGGTATGAAATATTTTCATTTTATAGATCACTTGCTGTTAATATTGTTTTTTTCTTATTTCGGAAATCCCCCTTAAGCTCTGCATTACAGTAGTATTTGAAAACCTTACAACTGCATTGTGTTGCACTGTAGTAGAGGGTACTGTAATGCACTATTACATATGTGCTGTTGTGTAGACACTGTATAACAGTATTGTGGATGCATTTTAAGGGGTTCTCTGGCTTTGGTGAAAAACGGTGTGCTAACCTGCTAAGGGAACATAGTCCACTCAGTATATATGCCTCCACTGCTCCGCTGACTCCACCATCTCCACCGAACTCATGTGCCCATTGAAACTGGATGTGGGCTCCTTCACTCAGGTCCCAGTTGGATATGTTCCTTAGTCTCCCTGTTCAGCTACATACTACAGATAAATAGGAAGACTCAGGAAGATATCCGTTTGGGAACTGAGTGGAAAAACCCACATCCAGTCCTGCTAGTCACATGAATGGAGTGGAGACAGTGGAATTGGTGGAGCAACTGAGGGTTAAGTACTGAGCAGACTATCTTCCTTCCACAGGTCAGCACGCAGGATGATTTTCACCAAATCCTGGAGAACCCCTTTAAAGATGTTATTTCAGTGCTTTTTAGCACTATTACTACGTTACTATTATTGTGCTCTATTAAGTGTTTACTGTATATGGTGTTCTAGATATGAATGATGTATATCTATAGCTATGGAGCAAATCTGACAAAAAAAAGCATATGACCAAAAACACACGTAGAACACTCCCAATGGAAAATGGAGGTGTATTGTCCCATAGTGAAGGTCAAGAACATAGCACAAACACTTAACGTACAGACAGACTAAAAGTGAACTGTATTATTATTGTACATTGGTATTATTACTGTATGTTACTGATTCTTTTCTGCAACAGTATTTTAACAATTACATTTTCATATTTAGTATAGAGTGATCATACATAATGAAACACACACATTGCCATCCTCTTCCCATCGAAACTATATGACCATCAATAATGAATTACCGTGTTCTGCCCAGGACATAAAATGGACGTATGCTACTTGCCATTTAGTATCTTTCTGAATGGAACGAGTCCTGCCATCTGCCATATGCAGTATAAAGTTCCTGGGAGAAAGATGGACAGATAATAACTGTTTACAACGGGTCAAGCAAATCCTTGCATTAAATCACCATTTGTGACAATATTAAATAATATTTTATGGCAGGATAATCATATTTGGCTATTTAATGATTACCAGTAACTATTTTAGTAGGACACGTGAAAGCCAATGAAAATCATTAGACCTGGAGCGAACAGGCAGATGTTTCATTTACATAATAGACAGAAGGTGGGTGATAAATGTAGAGATGGAAGGTACTTGAATTAGTTAAAGTTCATATTTCCTATTAGATGCAGTACATTTGTCTCCTGTTAGCTTTACTATATCTCCAAGGGCATATTTGACTTCAGGGATGTTGGAATTCTGGGTAGTGATGTATGGAGAGTGATCTGAATACACATGAAAATGGAAACTCTAGAAATTTTGCTCAATATATTAATATAACTATTATTAACATTTACCGGTATTTTAAGGAAACTTCTCATAAAATATAGTTTATGGCACCCCAACTTTTCTATTCCGCAAAGAATATGATAACACTAATTTGCGATTTTAAACCTATTATCAGCAGACCTGACAGAGGTTGCAAATCTTACTTTCCAGAACTATTTTAGCCCCTTTAAATGATCACATCAAAGTTAAAGGGGTTATCCCATGATTAATGTAAAATTGAAAAACATACATCATATAGTATAGGACACTCTTTCTAACAAAGCTAAAACCAGCCCTGTACTTCACATGGATCCAGAGATCTCTACATTCATTGCTCTGCTAGATTTATATCAAGCTGACAGCTCAAGGGGAGTGTCTGCAGCTAAGGGGGCGTGTCTCCGCTCTACCTATCACAGCTCAGGAGGCAGCTGATGGATGAAACTGAGCATGTGAATGAATGAGATGAAGCCTTCTCATTGAGCAGGACAAAGAAATAAGAAAAAGACACACAGCAGGTGGCGCTATACAGATACATTTTATTGATTTAGTCTACATTCACACGACCGTATTGCGAATTGCAGATCCGCAAAAAAAATGGATGACGTCTGTATGGCATCGGTTTTTTTTGCGATCCATTGTAAAAATGCCTATCCTTGTCCGCAAAATAGACAAGATTAGGACATGTTCTATTTTTTTTGCGGGGCTACGGAACGGACATATGGATGCGGATGCGGACCCATTAAAATGAAGGGGGCTGCATCCTATCCGCAAAAAGAAAAGAACGGACACGGAAACAAAATACGTTCATGTGACGGTAGCCTAACTTAGTGGCTATGATAAATTTTTAATTACATACAATTACAAAAGTATTCAGATCCAGGTGCTGGTTTGAAAACTGTAGAATATTTTTCATGAGACAACCCCTTTAACATGTTACACAACAATCATACATTTATAGTTTTTTTCTTTCCTTATCTATGATTAGCAGAACCAAATGGCCATTTTGCCACCTTTAATGCAGAACCTCTTGCTGCAACAAGCCCCTGCAGTAAAGGGAATGTGGTGCCCCAGTAAGTATCATTGAACCCTCATCATTACACATGTTATACACCAAGTTTTTTTTTAAATACTTTTTGTGAAGGCCCAAAGTTTTCAATGTATATAAACTCAAAATTAAATGTAGTCCCTACCCACAGAGGATAGATAGTTGTATTTGTTGTATTTAGTATGCAGTACAGGTGTAAACGGAATCGGTCATCTCCCTATCAAACTGTTTGCGTAGACACATAGCTGTGCGTCACCTGATTAAAATGCTCTTTTTATTTTGTAGATCCGAAGCTCCATCCCTGAGTTATAATACATTTTCTTGATATGCAAAAATGAGGGTGTCACCTTTGCTCTTATTGCACCCAAGCTTCACTCTTTCTGTGGTCAGTCCCTCCTTGGCTGCTTTGATTGACATGGCCAGGCAGTGGCAAAGCAGTGAGGGGGGTGGGGTGGGGGGGCTAGTTACAGAAAGGAGCAGAGCTTGGGTGCAACAAGAGCAATGGTGATGCCATCAGTGCACCAACGGCCCAATTTACATATTAAGAAAAAGTATCATAACTCAGGAATGGAGCCTCAGATCTACAAAAGAAAAACAGCATTTTAATCAGGTGAACCAGAGCTACTGTATGTGTTTATGCCAAAAGTTTGATAGGGAGGCCACTGGTGACAGATTCCATTTAAAGTAAACCTCAGTCTGATATAATCTATAATAAAGTAAGTTCTAGAGAAATCAATGATTAAAAGGGTTGTCCGGGTTCAGAGCTGAACCCGGACGTACCCAGGTTTTGACTCCGGCAGCCCTCCTGAACAGGGCATCGGAGCATCTCATGCTCCAATGCCCTCCCTTGCCCTGCGCTGGATCGCGCAGGGCAAGGGCTCTTTTGTTTGTAAACATTCACTGCCGGGCGGAGGCTTCCGCCCGGCAGTGAGTTTGGTGACGTCACCGGCCGTAATGGGCCGGCTTTAGCGCTGCCCTAGCCGTTTGAATGGCTAGGGCAGCGCTAAAGCCAGCCCATCAGCGCAGATGACGTCACCGGGCTCACTGCCGTGCGGAAGCCGGTATGGCTTTTTCTTTGCGACTCTGCCCTGAAGGCCAGCATCCCAGAGTCGCCTCTTCACTGTAGACATTCACTGGCGTTTTGCGGGTACTATTTAATGAAGCTGCCAGGGCCTGAGGACCTGTGAGGTGTCTATTTCTCAAACTAGAGACCCTAATGTACTTGTCTTGTTGCTCAGTTGTGCAGCGGGGCCTTCCACTTCTCATTCTACTCTGGTTAGATCCTGTTTGTGCTGTCCTCTGAAGGGAGTAGTACACACCGTTCTTCAGTTTATGGGCAATTTCTCACATGCAATAGCCTTCATTTCTAAGAACAAGAATAGACTGTCGAGTTTTACATGAAAGTTCTCTTTTTCTGGCCATTTTGAGAGTTTAATCGAACCCACAAATGTAATGCTCCAGATTCTCAACTAGCTCAAAGGAAGGTCAGTTTTATAGCTTCTCTAACCAGCAAAACTGTTTTCAGCTGTGCTAACATACTTGCACAAGGGTTTTCAAGGGTTTTCTAAAAATCCATTAGCCTTCTTACACAGTTAGCAAACACAATGTACCATTAGAACACTGGAGTGATGGTTGCTGGAAATGGGCCTCTATACACCTATGTAGATATTGCATTAAAAACCAGACATTTGCAGCTGGAATAGTCATTTACCCCATTAACAATGTATAGAGTGTATTTCTGATTAATTTAATGTTATCTTCATTGAAAAAAATTGTGCTTTTCTTTGAAAAATAAGGAAATTTCTAAGTGACCCTAAACTTTTGAACGGTAGTGTATATATATATATATATATATATATATATATATATATATATAAAATGAAATTTCTACGACATAGTACATGGTGTGCATGGAAAGACTTATGCTATACTGTGTCTGAGACAAATAGTTTATTTAACTGCACGCAACATATTCATATTTTAGTAAATCAAGCCCTTAATAGGTTTACTGATATTGAACGGCCTGGAACATACTGCCTCTGAGACACTGACAAAGATTAACTACACTGCGCACCAATGAAGAGCTCGCTGTCCTGTATAACTAATGAAGCATTACATAGAAGAAGCTAGATAAGGTCACAGCAAAAGAGAAAACGGAGCAACATTTAGCAACTGCTGACATTTACCCTGCTTACTTCACAATGTAACTTTTGGCTTATTGAATTAAACTGACTTTAATGACACCAGATTATTATACCTTGTTGTAATTAATCATTATGCTAATGATGTCACCTATATTCATTTCCACGGGACCTTCTCCCCATAGGGATTGCTGTACTGGAGCAGCGAAGGAGACATGAATTAGTTTAACATGCAAACTGTAACAATAAATACAATAAGGACTTAAAAGCTATAAAAGTGGACACAAAGCTATTGTTCATCCTAAAAGGCCATGGATCTTTAATTAATCATTTAGAAGGATGAGTATTTGGGCTGACCCAGCTTCCAGGTGTATGTATTTTCATCAGTGCTGTCAAGGGGCACAAATAAGGTAACAGATCTGCGACCTTGTGGGACTTTGGGTCTTTTTTCATTTTTCCATTGTTACATTCCAAAAGCTATAATATTGTTATTTTTCCATTGATGTAACTGTATGAATACTTTTTTTTGCAGGATGATTTGTATTTTTCAAAGGTGCTATTATAACTGATTAACTTTTTTTATTATTAACTTTTCATAAGCGCTTTCCGGAAGGAGGATGGAACACAGCCATTGCTTTTTCCATTAGCAATTTTGCAGTGATCACCGTACACCATACATTCTTTATTTCAATATTCTGTGGGTCAGTATTATTATGTATATATATATATATATATATATATATATATATATATATTTTTTTTTTTTTAAATTACTTACTACTTTTGTATTATAAAAACAGAAAGGACTGGCCGTTATACAGGGTGGGACATTTATATGGATACACCTAAATAAAATGGGAATGGTTGGTGATATTAACTTCCTGTTTGTGGCACATTAGTATATGGGAGGGTGAAAACTTTTTAAGATGGGTGGTGACCACGGCGGCCATTTTAAAGTCAGCCATTTTGGATCCAACTTTAGTTTTTTCAATGGGAAGAGGGTCATGTGACACATCAAACTTGTTAAGAATTTCACAAGAAAAACAATGGTGTGCTTGGTTTTAACGTAACTTTATTCTTTCATGAGTTATTTACAAGTTTCTGACCACTTATAAAATGTGTTCAAAGTGCTGCCCATTGTGTTGGATTGTCAATACAACCCTCTTCTCCCACTCTTCACACACTGATAGCAACACCGCAGAAGAAATGCTAGCACAGGCTTCCAGTATCCGTAGTTTCAGGTGCTGCACATCTCGTATCTTCACAGCATAGACAATTGCCTTCAGATGACCCCAAAGATAAACTTTTATGTGAATGGAGAAGTTAACAAACAAAACCACCGCTATTGGTGTGACACTAACCCACATTGGATAGATCCCTTCAAGACTGTTAGAACACAAAAATTGATGGTATGGTGTGGTATATGGGGTACAAAGATAGTGGGTTATTTTTCATGAATGGAAACCTCAAGGCCACTGGATATGTGAAATTGCTACATGATGATGTGTTTTCCTCTTTATGCACTGAAGCTGACATGTTCCCTGAGTTTTTCCAGCAAGATGGTGCACCACCACATTATGGGTGTCAGGTCCAAGCATTCCTAGATGAACAGTTTCCTGGAAAGTGGATTGGTCGTCGTGGGCCAGTTGAATGGCCCCCAAGGTCTCCCAATCTGACCCCCTTAGACTTTTATCTTTGGGGTCATCTGAAGGCAATTGTCTATGCTGAGAAGATACGAGATGTGCAGCACCTGAAACTACGGATACTGGAAACCTGTGCTAGCATTTCTTCTGCGGTGTTGCTATCAGTGTGTGAAGAGTGGGAGAAGAGGGTTGCATTGACAATCCAACACAATGGGCAGCACTTTGAACACATTTTATAAGTGGTCAGAAACTTGTAAATAACTCATGAAAGAATAAAGTTACATTAAAACCAAGTACACCATTGTTTTTCTTGTGAAATTCTCAATAAGTTTGATGTGTCACATGACCCTCTTCCCATTGAAAAAACTAGAGTTGGATCCAAAATGGCCAACTTCAAAATGGCCACCATGGTCACCACCCATCTTGAAAAGTTTTCCCCCTCCCATATACTAAAGTGCCACAAACAGGAAGTTAATATCACCAACCATTCCCATTTTATTGAGGTGTATCCATATAAATGGCCCACCCTGTAGATTCACAATTTTTAGATTTCTTTTTCAGGAATAAAGACTCATTGATAAAATTGCCATTTAACTTTTTTTTTTTTTTTTACTCTTCAGAACATTTTTCTTACTATCTAGTAGTCCTACAAGGGAATTTAACAAATCATTCTTTTATCACTTACACCAGTGTTCCTCAACTCCAGTCCTCAGGGCGCACCTACAGGCTATGTTTTCAGGATTTCCTTAGTACTCAGCAGGTGACATAATTAGTGTCAGTGCATCAGGATTTACCACAGGTATTCATTCTGTGAGATATTCTCAAATCATGACCAGCAGGTGGGCCCTGAGGACTGGAGTTGGGGAACACTGACTTACACAATACACTGTAATGCTTATGTAGTGCAATGTATTATGTCAGCCTGTCAATATTCTACTGACAAGTACTGTAGCCTATTAAACCTGGCCTCTTCCAAGGATTCCCCACTTGGAAGATCCAGAGGCCATTGTTGGGCCCCTGACTGCCATAAGTCAATATTGCCACCCAGCAGTCATATTGTGGGGTGACCAGTGGCTACTGTGTGGGAGTCTGCTGACCTTTGGTGGAGAGTAGCATCAGTAATCTCAACGACCCCTCCCCACACACTGTCAATTCTGGGGACTCCTAAATGCCAGTTTATTACATGCTACCCATCAATCAAGTGAATGCAAAATACTTTTTCCACAAATACACACCCCGATATAAATAGGAAGACACTTTCCTCCTCATTAAAATGAAGCATGCTGGTAAAAAAAAGAAATGTACTGCTAATCTCTGGTCTGCTGTAATTGTAGAATAAACTGTTTACAGCCGTTCATAAGAAGTGCATGTTCACACATTACATCAGAAAGATTACATAGATGTTTGTTTCTGTCCATGCATTCTCACTTTGTATTAAATCACTGCCTGCAAAGGCAGATGAAAAATAGGCAATTAGGAGACTGGATAACATCTTGGTATATTAAATTATATGCAAACGTATCTCCTCCAGATGTCTTTTTGTTTGTCAGTAATCACATTAGAAGTTAGCTCAGGGACATGTAAGCAAAAAAAATTGGTGACTGTATCTTATTCATGTAATAAAGGAACACACATGACGTTGGTATCCAACGTATAACTTATAAAAAGATATATATGGATAGATAGATAGATAGATAGATAGATAGATAGATAGATAGATAGAACACTCTAATATGTGTTAGCTTGACATATAATGGCTAATATTAATATACAGTATGCAGTATAGGATTAGAAATATATTAACCACCACACTAACCAATATGGAGTGCAAGCTGATGTTTGTAAGAACAATCCACTACATAATCAAAAAAGCACACATGTAATAAAAAGCTGCACTTCCAGAATGGATCACATAAATAATTACCTATATGAAATAACACATATTTAGCCCCTTCAATCGCGGAGGATTCTTCCCAGAGCAATAACTTTTTTTTTTTTTCCTTTCCTTTCATTTAGCCATATGAGGGCTTGTTTTTGTGGTACAAGTTGTACTTTCTAATGGCACTATTTACTTTTGTTTACAATGTAGTAGGAGGCTGGAAAAAATTCTAAATGGGGTGGGATTGGAAAAAAATGCAACTCCACCACAGTTTTATGGGATTTGTTTTTACGGAATTTCCTGTGCAGTAAAACAGTTTCATTGTACAGGTTAGTAAGATTACGGTGATACCACGTTTGTATACAGTAGTTCTTTTTTAAAATAAAAACTTTGAAAAAAAGCTATTTTTTTCTTTGCATCACCATATTCTAACTCATATTTTTTTTTTATTTTTACATCTGTGGAGCCTCATGAGGGCTTTTTTTTGCCGACTCGGTCTTATTTTATGGTGTGTATGACTTTTTTTTAATCACATTTTATTATACTTTTTGGGAGGTGACGTATGGGATAAATATTTTATATTTTAATAGTAAGGGTGGTTTCAGATATGGTGATGCCCATTATGTTTATTTTTTTATTGTTTATGTTTTTACTCTAGGGCAGGGGCAGTCAACCTCTGGCACTCCAGCTGTTGAGAAACTACAACCCCCAGCATGCATAATTGCTCTGCTCTTCTAAGAACTCTCGTAGAAGGAAATGGAGCATGCTGGGAATTGTAGTTTCACAACAGCTGGAGTGCCGAAGCTTGCTGATCCCTGCTCTAGGGAAAGGGGGTGATTTGAATTTTATTTATTTATTTTTTTAAAGACTGTTTTTTTTTCTGCTTTGTCACCCTAGCTGACCTTAACATGCAATCATTAGTCACTTGTATTCTGTAATGGATATCAATTACAAAAACAGAATTCTGTATATTCCAATACATACCGTGCTGTCACCTACAGGCCAGCATTGGAATGTATTAGTACCCCAAACTAGACAAAACGTATGCAATATTGGTGTATATTCTGTCTAAAGAAGCAAGAGTATAATTGGATATATTTAACGGAAAAAAAATATTGTGTGAAAGAAGCCTAAAAATGCACAGTAAAATTTTTCTATCCTATAGTCTAGAAATTCTGATAGTCTACAACTTGTTACATAGACAAAAATAAGCTATTATGAGACTCATCAGCATAAACTACCCAAAGTTAGAGTATGGTGGGAAGATTGAAATGCAGATTTTTATACTAGTAGATTTATGACTTGTGTTATTTAGGAAACTTTAGAGAAAATGTCCAAAAAGTCAGAAATGTAAAGTGTTCCACTAATCTTTTCCTCTTCTTGCAATCTATTCTTATCTGCTGGGAATGGAAACCTCCATTAGCAACTTTGTATGAATCCAGCTTAGGTGTTATACTTGCTTACCAATTATGATTTTGCCGTTTTATGCTTCTATATGAGAAAGCGACAACTTTTCTCGCACATATTTCAGTAGGGACTTTTTCACCGAACAGCAGAAAGCAAAAATACAGTGCAGAAACAAATGTGTAAACCACTGATATTATATTGTAGAGTGACACATGTAATAGAGACTCAAGGGTCTCCTCAGGTCACACAGCGTCCAGTACAAAGTGTTACTAATGCAAAACCTTAACAGCTTCAAAACTGCGAAAACATCAGAAAATTCTAAGTGGTACCACATAGGTGCCTCAGGATGCCATTTCCTAGCTCTAACAAAGATCATTACAAGAAGATAATGCTGACAATTTTTGGGTTGTGTGCTTGAAGGAATACAGATGTGTTCGCAAAGAAATTTCTCAAATATGGCTTTCACCATGTGAAGCAACATCTCAAAGAACCCATCCACTAAGCAAGGCTGTCTCGGAGCCCAATTACAAAGCTTATGTAGGGTTGGCATGGAGAATTTAAAAGTATGCATTTCAGAGCCTGTGCAAATTAGAGCTGAATTGTCAAAACAGCTTATTAAATAGTTGAGTTGATGTTGCTGTGCTAATCCTTAGCCCTGGGCACACAATGTACCTTTACAAAGGTTCACCGATGTGTTTAAATACATATTCAATGTATGTGACATTGCAAGATCCTTGTAGTTTAACAGGAAATGCATTATCATAAAAACTGGGACAGATTGTAGGCCAAGAAATATGAAATATCCTCAGATGGCATTGACGTCATGTCATGATTGATTTCAATTATAGTTGAACCACTAACTAGCGGAATGCCTCTAAAACCTTAAAGGGGTTATCCCACGAATAATGTAAAAAATGAAAATCAGACATCATATAGTACATGACAACCTCTTTCTAACAGAGCTAGAACCAGACGTGTACCTCACATGGATCCAGAGATCTCCACATTCATTGCTCTCTTGATTTATATCAAGCTGACAGCTGAAGGGGAGTGTCTTTTCTGCTGCAGCTGAGGAGGCGTGTCTCAGCTCTCCCTATCACAGCTCAGGAGACAGTTAAAAGTTGAAACTGAGCATGTGCGGCCATCTCAGTGACCAGGTCAAAGAAATAAGAAATTAAGTGGTCCTATACAGATACATTTTATTGAATAACTCAGTAGCTATACAAAATTTTTAATGACATGCAATTACAAAAGTATTCAGATCCAGGTGCTGGTTTGAAAACTGTAGAATCATTTTCGTGGGAGAACCCCTTTAACAATGCAAACTAATTCTTCACCTCCAGTGTAGTGATATGTAGTAAAGAGGCCGACGCCACAGCAATACCAGCATCTGATTTCTATTGGATGTAAGAGCCTGACAGGTCATGTAAGGGTTAAACAATTAATTGGACGGGGTTAGATGTGATTCTGAAACAAGGCTGCTCTTGTCTATGAGCTTATGCCTCATTCAAATCTATCGGGATGAACTGCAATAACAGGCACAGCCCATGGACAAGGCTTTCTGCATCCCAATATTTGGTCTGCAAAGGGTAGAACATGCCCTATTCGTGGAAGAAAATGTAAACCACAGACCCATTGAAGTGAATGGGTTCACAAAAAAACGACATTATCCCTATTTTGCAGATCTGCATTTTGCGGACCACGTTGTTGTGTGAATGTGCCCTAATTGATATGGCTGGACCATTGTACAAAACAAGCACTTTTTACCTTGTGTCACCCATATTTTTTCATCGATTGTGAGCTGTACGCTAAGTTGATTTATTTGTTGCTATGTTCGATCTTGTTGTACATGCACCTACTGCGATGTAAAGTGCTGTGGAATATGTTGGCACTAGTGGTGAGCAAATTTCTAGAAATTTGCTTTGCTTCCGATTTGTTGAAGTTTAAAAAAAAATCAATTAGTGTCTGAATCGATTTTACATTTTTACAGTGCCCTGAAAATTGGTATATTACACTCTGAGGTCTACTAGGACTCAGATTTATATTTTGTCATTCTCTCTGTTTTAAAAAAAAAATTAGGAATTTTTGCACTTTAGTTATTCTCCCATTCAATTTTACGCTCTTAAACTCAATGACTGCAAAAGCAAATACTGTCAGACACTGACATATATACTGTAACTATGGGTTAAATGCATGATTGACAGTATTAACAAACACGTGGTTAAAAACACACTATGTGGTCACATTTGGTATTCTTTTGATATTAAAAAGCTTAAAAAAATTGTCCCTTATTGGGGACAGATGGTGTTTAAATAGGTACAGGGTTATGAAAAAAAAAAAAAGTGTGGCTTGTTGGGACCAAGCGTCCAAAAATTAGACTTCAATGGGGGAGATCCCTGCCCCTGTTATACACATGCACACATGTTAATTTCAGGAGAAAGAGTGGCTTGTTCTGCAAGGTGTCCAAAAAGTATGCCTTTCAAGGGCAGAATGCCTGCTCGTAGTTATAAACGCACAAGTTTAAATTGTCAGAAGAAAGATTGGTTTGTTCTGCACAAGTATCCAAAATTATGCCTTAATGAGGACAGAATGTCCTCTGTATTTACACATGTACCAGTGTCAGACAAAACAGTGATTTGTTATGAACAAGCCAGGAAAAATGCTCCATTTAATTGGGAGCTTCAGAAGTACAGTGTGGATGTGGAAAGGGTAGGGTAATAGTGGCATGTGGCTGCAATAGTAGCGGCAGCAATGACAGAATAGCATAGAACAACCAAGGCAGTAGAGGTGTGTGTGTGGCTGTATTGGGGTAGTAGTGGAAGCTTTCTAGTGATAAAGGTAGAGGCATTAAGGGTAATGGAAGTAGAAGAAGGAGGATTAGCAGCAGGGAAGCAGCTGCTGTGGTGGTTGCTGCTGCAGTAGCCATATGGTATAGAACATGATGGTAGACAGGTAGGATGGTAATAGATCTATTCATCTGCCTCAGACAGAGGTGTATGAAAATCCTGACAAATTCATGCCTCATTCATTTTAATTACAGTAATGGTTTGTATACTGGATGAGGACAAATTTTTCCGCTTAGGTATGACATCACCTGCCATGCTGAAAACCCTCTTTGAGATGACACTGGAGGCTGGAGAAGACTTTAAAGAGGGACCAAAATGGGACAGTTCCAGCCACTGTTCCAATCTTTAACAGGTACAATTGAACACTTACGTACGTACCACCGTAAAGAACTGCAAAATATCTCATGTGAAATATGTTTAGAACACAAGACCTTTCTATGTGTGCATTGGGGTGCTCAATTACATAGTCACTTTAGGAACTTTTCAAGTTCTTCAGACAACACAGTTTCAAAAGGAGCCTCCTGCTTTTTGCTGAACTCCTCTGCAGACATGTACTGTATCATCATTAGCTTTGCTGATTCTCACACTGACTGGCAGATCCATGTAGTCACTGGCTCTCTGATCCACTTTGGTGACCCAACTGGTCTCGGAAGAGATGCAACCACATGCACACTGGGGTACACTTGTTCCAAACTATTTCCATTATCTCTTCTGTTTGCTACATCTTCTGGTTCCTGACACAAACACAGCACAGACGTTCTTGAATTACATAAGAATCTACCCACTTTTTATGCTTTATAAATCTATTCCCCTAGTAACCATTTTCTTTTATGTTGTGTGATCTAGCACATAATGATGTGCCACAGTCCATTTTTTGCCCATGTACTTGTTAACTACATGTCTATCAATTGTAAAATGATGCTCGAAAAGGAAGCTATAAAAGTACACAGAGAATTATTATGTTTGAACTAGAAGGACTCATTTACAGTTGTAGTATGTATGTGTATGATATGAACTACCCACAAGAACACAAATGGCAGAGCCTAAATATTTCACAGTTCTCCATAGTTACCAAAAGTCCCAAATTTGCAGGGCTGTCCCTAATTTTCAGAGACATTACAGGCAAATTTGGACTGTCCCAGGTCAAAATGGGAGGGACTTATTTCTAGAGTGGGTTTAGGAGGTTTCCTGGGGCAGGGCTTACATGCTCCAAATTTACCAACTACAATGTTGGTATGTATGATTTTACATTATAATTTATTATCTTCTATAAAATCTAAACCTGCTGTATGATCTAAGCATTATTATCATGTACAAATAATATGAATTCACTTAAACCTTTTATGTTTAAAAAAAAAACTAACATGTAGCTTATCTCTACTCTGTAAATGTCTTGTTTACTATACTTATTCACCAGCTACAGCAGTAATGTGTCCTCTGGTAACTACAGATATGGTTGTACAGTCAACAGTTATCTGACATGTGTAGAAATGAGTGGTATTAACAGTAAGAACTACAGACAGCATTAATCAGCAGATCTGAAGCTTAATTTTTCTGGGATCTCCTTATATTTCAACATTCAATGGAAATCAATTGTGTCAGTTCATACAATTACATAGCTTCAATTTGCAATCTTGAACGTTTGTCACAAGGATTTTTATCTGAACAGTTAAATTTCTCATATTGAATACGATAATGGAAATATAAAGTGCAAGAAGCCTGTGGTCATGATCCAGGATGACTTTCATTCATTCCAGATTTGCAATCCAGGTCGTTATATTTTATATCTTGGTTATGGAATAATGAATTTGCAATTTGAAGGGCTGTCACTTGTTACAACCTCTGTAATTTTATATTAGAGAGACAAATTGTACATATAGTGCGTTCAGAAATTCTTCAGACCTTTTCCATTTTTTCACATTTTCTTATGTTGCTGTTATGTGCTAAAATAAAAAAAAAACAAAATCAAGTCCCCCCATCATTATACACTCAATATCCACAATAGTGAAAAGAGAATTGAAGAAAAGTTAAAAGGTAAAATCTAAAATTTCACATAGCTATAAGTATTGAGGGCCTTTGCTATGACACTTTAAATTTAGCTTGGGGGCCTCCCATTTCTCTTGATCATATCTCAGATGTTTCCACACCTTGATTGGAGTCCACCTGTGGTAAATTCAGTGGATTGGACATGATTTGGAAAGACGCACCCCTATCTATATAAGGTCTCACAGCTGACAATGCATATCAGAGCAAAAACCAAGCAGTAAGAAAGAAAGAACTGCTTGTAGAGATCAGAGACAGGATTGGGTGGAGGCACAGATCTGAAGAAGGGTACAAAACAATTTATGCTGCACTGAAAGTTCCCAAGAGCACAGTGGTCTCCATAATTCTTAAATGGAATACGTTTGGGACAACCAGGCTGCTTCTAGAACTGGCTATCCCACAAAACTAAGTCATTGGAGGAGAAAGGCCTTGGTAA
The DNA here is from genome assembly GCA_900303285.1 of Rhinella marina. Classification (NCBI taxonomy): domain Eukaryota; kingdom Metazoa; phylum Chordata; class Amphibia; order Anura; family Bufonidae; genus Rhinella; species Rhinella marina. The sequence continues at coordinate 91,130 of ONZH01011784.1, read as the reverse complement.
GAGAGATAACCAAGAACCCAATGGTCACTCTGGCTGATCTCCAAATATCCTGTGTGCAGATGGGAGAACCTTCCAGAAGGTTAAGCGTCACGGCAGCATTCCACCAATCTGGGTTTTATGGCAGAGTGGCCATCAGTAAAAGACACATAAAAGTTTGCAAAAAAGCACCTAGAGGACTCTCAGACTATGAGAAACAAGATTTTCTGGTCTGATGAAACCAAGATTAAACTTTCTGGCCTTGTGTTTGTAGGAAACCAGGCACTGTCCAAAACCATTGTCACAGTGCGGTTCCCTGTGACAGTTGTGGCCATGTAGGCTGGCTGCATGCCCTCTCGCGTACTGGCTGCAGGCTGACTCCTGTGTATGCTGGTTGCTTGGGGCTTCATGCTGACTGGAGTGTCTTGTGTGAACTATGCTTGTGAATGTATGTACTCCCTATGTCTGCATCTATGTAGTTCCTGTCACTGGTGCCGTGCAGGCTGGCTGCATGTGCTTTGTGTACTTTCTGTGGGTGTTCCCATGTATGCTGGTTCTGTGATGCGTGCTGGCTGTGGCCTTGTGTGTGAACTGTGGCCTGTGCTTGTGGCTTCCATGTCCATATATTTGTGGTTCCTTTCACCAGTGCCGTGCAGGCTGGCTGCATAAGCCTTGTGTACTGGCTGTTGGTAAAGCATTGGTGATGTTATTGCCTTATCTGATCTTCTGTACCTGTTCTGTGATGGTGTTGTTGTATCCTTGTCCATGCCTTGCCTGATCTTCTGTACCTGTTATGTGTCATTCATGTTATTGCCTTGTCTGATCTTCTGTACTTGTTCTGTGTTGGTGTTGTTGATGTTATAGCCTTGCCTGATCTTCTGTACCTGTTCTGTGTCTTGATCCACTCTGTTCCATGTTTAGCCTAGCAGTGCTCTAACTGCGTCTGATAACTTGGCAGTGCTTAACTGCTTCTGATCCTGTCTGTTCTATGTGTAGCCTGGCAGTGCCTACTACTTCTGGTCCTGCCTGCTTCTGATCCATTCTGTTCCATGTCTTGCCTACAGCATCATACTGCTTCTGTTCCTGCCCTGTGTCTGTCCTGCCTTCATGAGAAGGCTCCTGGGTTCTCCAGAGGGAGGATCTCTAGTCTATCTGCAGCTCTGCCTGAGACCGCCATGCTTCCATTCCGCTTGGGGTCCAGGCATCTGCTTGTGTGTTGGTTTCTGTTTGTCATCTGATCCATGTTCTGTGTTTGTTTGGGTTCCAGTACCTCTGTTGTCTCTTTCCGCTGGTACTTGCACCAGCGTGGTTCTCTGCAGGTAGCGGCCAAGTGTACCGGGATCTTCCTAGAGGTGTGGCCAGTGAGCCCTCGGCCCAGTTTATCCCTACCACCAGGAATTCTGTGAAGGATGGGGCTCACTGGCTCTTCGCCCTCTGGGTTTTGCCTCTGGTCTGCCAGTGCACTTGGTTTTGTGGCAGTTCTACCACTATTGCCTAACCTGCTAATGCTTTACTATTATGTTCTTTTATTACATGTGTAATAAAGTATTCTGTTAGTCCCTGGTCTGTATTCTTGCTGTGGGGATGTTTATCAGTGACTGGGATAGGGGGACTGGTCAGAATAAAGGGAAATTTTGAAGTCTGGAAATTTGAAATTTGGAAATTTGAAAATTGAGCAAAATACAGAGACATTATTAATGAAAACCTCATCCAGGGTGCTCTGAGCCTCCGACTGGACAAAAGCCTTACTCTCCAAAAAGTCAATGACCCTAAGCACATAGCCAAGACAACATAGGACTGGCTTGGGGATGGCACTGTGAATGTCTTTGAGTTACTCAGCCAGAGCACTGACTTGAACCCAATTCAACATCTTTTGAGAGACCTGAAAATAACTGTCCACAGACAGTCCCCATTCAACCTAACAGAGCTTGAGAGGATCTGCAGAGAAGAACGGTAGAAAATCTCCAAATCCAGGTACGCAATCCTTGTGGTGTCATACACAAGAACACTGGAGACTCTAATGCCTGCCAATGGTGCTTCAACTAAGTCCTGAGTAAATGGTCTGACTTTGAATACTTATGTCAATGCAATATTTTAGCAAAAATTTTCAGCATTCTATTTTCACTTTCTCATTATGGGAGTGTAGATTGATAGTGAAAAACATTTTTTTTTATTTTAGCACAAGGACACAACTTAAAATGTGAAAAAAGTGAAGGGGTCTAAAGACTTTCTGAACACACTGCATCAAAAAGTGGTCCCATTGAATGTCTCATATATAAAAGACCTACAGAAGGTGGAAATACATCAGAATATTCTAGAACGGAATACAGATATTGGCATATTATGCTATGCAATACAGTCTCCATAAAGTAAATGTGATTATTATTCGTGGCAGTGTACAGCCAAATACTGTACATTCCTTTTTCTCAATAAATGTTCTCGGTGTAAAGAATCATTCATTGAATATGCATTGTTCCTGTTCTCTTGTTTTATGATTGCTGTACATCCTGATTGTTCATTTCAGTTATTTATTCATATTGTCATCACCTTAAAAAAGCATTCAGGCTTCAGAATTTTAATGGATTATCCTCAAGCCAGGGCATCAATATCAGATCTTTTGGAGTCCGTCTCTTGGCACCCCTGTCAATCAGTTGTATGCCATCTACACAGTAGTGGCAATGCAGGGTAAGTACAGCTTGAACTTGTTCACTCGAATAGTTGGAGCTGCATTATTTTGCACTGCTGATACTATGTAGATGGCGTGCATGTAAACACTAAATAGGCTCATGTGAGCACCACATTTTCTCCTATGGTTTAGGCGTGCAGTCTTTAGACTGCAGACATACATAAAAATATTTAATTTTTTTGTATTACCAAGTCTTCAAGAGTTATGATGGACTTTAAAGGGCTATTCCAGGACTTTAATTTTAATGACCTATCCTTAGGAGAGATCATCAGTATTAAATTGGCAGAGGTCCAAGTCCCAGCAACCCCTGATCAGCTGTTTGAGTCACAATGCAGTGGAATTAGCACATCATCATCCACAGTATGCTGGAACCAGCCCTGTACATTCAGTAATGGAATTAGTGGGGGATGGAATTAGTGTGTGATGGAACAAGCCCAACACTGTACACTGTTTAATGGAAGTAGTGTGTGATGTAACCAGCTCAGCTTTGTACACTGTGTAAGGGAAGTAGTGTGTGATGGAACTGGTACAGCCCTGTACACTGTGTAATGGAACTAGTGTGTGATGGAACCAGCCCAACTCTGTACACTGTGTAATGGAAGTAGTGTGTGATGGAACCAGCACAGCTCTGTACACTGAGTAATGGAATTAGTGTGGGATGGAATTAGTGTGTAATGGAACAAGCCCAACACTGTACACTGTGTAATGCAACTGTAATGGAAGAAGCCCAGCTCTGTAAACTGTGTAATGGAACTAGTGTGTGATGGAATCAGCCCATCTATACACTGTGTAATGGAAGTAGTGTGTGATGGAACCAGCACAGCTCTGTACACTATGTAATAGAACTAGTGTGTGATGGAACCAGCCCAGCTCTGTACACTGTGTAATGGAAGTAGTGTTTGATGGAACTAGTGCAGCCCTGTACACTGTGTAATGGAACTATTGTGTGATGGAACCAGCCAAGCTCTGTACACTGTGTAATGCAACTAGTGTGTGATGGGACCAGCCCAGCTATGTACATTACGTAATGGAACTAATTTGTGATGGAACCATCCCAACTCTGTACACTGTGTAATGGAAGTAGTGTGTGATGGAACCAGCCCAGCTCTGTATACTGTGTAATGCAACTAGCGTGTGATGGAACTAGTGCAGCCCTGTACACTGTGTAATGGAAGTAGTGTGTGAGGGAACAAGCCCAACACTGTACACTGTGTAATGCAACTAGTGTGTGAGGGAACAAGCCCAGCTCTGTACACTGTGTAATGGAATTAGTGTGTGATGGAACTAGCCCAGCTCTGTACACTGTGTAATAGAAGTAGTGTGTGATGGAACCAGCTCAGCTTTGTACACTGTGTAAGGGAAGTAGTGTGTGATGGAACTGGTGCAGCCCTGTACACTGTGTAATGGAACTAGTGTGTGATGGAACCAGCCCAACTCTGTACACTGTGTAATGGAAGTAGTGTGTGATGGAACCAGCACAGCTCTGTACACTGAGTAATGGAATTAGTGTGGGATGGAATTAGTGTGTAATGGAACAAGCCCAACACTGTACACTGTGTAATGCAACTGTGATGGAAGAAGCCCAGCTCTGTAAACTGTGTAATGGAACTAGTGTGTGATGGAATCAGCCCATCTATACACTGTGTAATGGAAGTAGTGTGTGATGGAACCAGCACAGCTCTGTACACTATGTAATAGAACTAGTGTGTGATGGAACCAGCCCAGCTCTGTACACTGTGTAATGGAAGTAGTGTTTTATGGAACTAGTGCAGCCCTGTACACTGTGTAATGGAACTATTGTGTGATGGAACCAGCCCAGCTCTGTACACTGTGTAATGCAACTAGTGTGTGATGGGACCAGCCCAGCTATGTACATTACGTAATGGAACTAATTTGTGATGGAACCATCCCAACTCTGTACACTGTGTAATGGAAGTAGTGTGTGATGGAACCAGCCCAGCTCTGTATACTGTGTAATGCAACTAGCGTGTGATGGAACTAGTGCAGCCCTGTACACTGTGTAATGGAAGTAGTGTGTGAGGGAACAAGCCCAACACTGTACACTGTGTAATGCAACTAGTGTGTGAGGGAACAAGCCCAGCTCTGTACACTGTGTAATGGAATTAGTGTGTGATGGAACTAGCCAGCTCTGTACACTGTGTAATAGAAGTAGTGTGTGATGGAACCAGCCCAGCTCTGTACACTTTGTAATGCAAATAGTGTGTAAAGGGACAAGCCCAGCTCTGTACACTATGTAATGGAACTAGTGTGTGATGGAACCAGCCCAGCTTTGTACACTGTGTAAGGGAAGTAGTGTGTGATGGAACTGGTGCAGCCCTGTACACTGTGTAATGGAACTAGTGTGTGATGGAACCAGCCAGCTCTGTACACTGTGTAATGCAACTAGTGTGTGATGGGACCAGCCCAGTTGTACTCTGTATTATGGAAGTAGTGTGTGATGGAACTGGTGTGTGATGGAACTAGTGTGTCATGGAAGTACTACAGCATTGTAAAGTGTGCAGTGGAACTAGTGGGTTATGGAACTAGCCCAGTTCTGTGTAATGGAGTGATTTAGTGATGGAACTACTGTGTGGTGGAATTAGTCTAGCTTTTTACAGTGTATAATGGAACTAGCTTAGCTTTGTACATTTTGTGATGGAACTAGTGTATGACAGAACTAGCATAGCTCCATACACTGTGTAGCAGGAAATGTACTCTAAGCTCTGTCCCATTCAAGTGAGTTGTACTGCTTACAGCACATAGTGTATGGCACTGTGCTAGTGGAGCTGTGCTAGTTCTAACACATAAAATAGGGAGCTGTGCTAGTTCAACCAGATAGTGTATGGAGTAGTGCTAGTTCCATCACAGTTTAGGTAGCTGTGCTAGTTCCATCACAGTTTATGGAGCTATGCTAGATCTATCAAGGTGTATGGAGCTGTGCTAGCTCCATTACATAGTGTATGGGGCTGTGCTAGTTCCATCACAGTGTATGGGGCTGTGCTAGTTCCATCACAGCATATGGAGCAGAGCTAGTTCCATCACAACATACACAGCTTTCTACTTCCATCACCTAGGGTATAAAGCTGTGCTAGTTCCATCACATATTGTATGGTGCTGTGCTAGTTCCATCCCAGTGTATGGAGCTGTGCTAGTTCCATCACATAGTATACGGAGCTGTGCCTACTCCAGCAAATACAGTATGGAGCTGTGCTACAGTAGTTCTATCGCAGCATATGGAGCAGAGTTAGTTCCATTACAGCATATATAGCTGTTCTAGTTCCATCACATAGGGTATGAAGCTGTGCTAGTTCCATATTATATATCGTATGGAACTGTGGTAGTTCCAACACATAGTATAAGGAGCTGTGCCTGTTCCAGCACACTTACTGCATAGAGTAATTTCTCTTACTTGTCTCTTGATTTTTCATTGTTGCAAAAACAACTGAATTTATCAACCTCGCACTTGGCCATTGAAAATGTTATGTATAGATAAGATATGCAATATTCATTAAAGTACTAATGAGTGTTTTATAGGTCTTTACACTACTTTACCCAGTTTCATCCACTTTATGCTGTTCTTCCATTGTGTATGCCCATTGAAGCCGTCTGATAATTACCCTGCACTTTTAATCAACCTCAAAACAACAGAAACCTTTCTGCACCTATGAACACACCGATTTTTAATGACAGGATTAAAAGTAAGACTTTATTTAGTACTTTATACTTCCGGCTTAGTGTTTCAATCCCCGATTAATGAACTCTGTACATTGCGCTCGCTCATGTATGCAGTACTTAATCACTTAACGGACGCTGATATGCATTACCAAGCAGTAATCATTTAGCAAGAAATTAATTATTGGGCCATATATTTAATTTGTTCCTCTATTAACCCTTATGTTCCTGTGCAATATAGAATGCTATCCAAGTTGATGAATAGGTAAATGTACACTGTAATTCTTCAAATCCTTCCTAACGGTCAACGGGTTTGTACAGCTTTGTACAATTTCAGACATACCACATACTGTGTGCTACTCTATGTGTTTACTGCATTATTTTAATACAGCGGAAGCAGGGGTGCACCTAGCCTTTCTGCTGCCTGAGGCGAAAACTGAAACGGTGCCCTCCCAATGCCAATTTCTTAACCTAATACCTTTGACACAATGAAAGTGCTCATTGCCCGTGGCCCTTCCGCCACCCCTATCTGGTGCCACCTGAGGTGATCGCTTCACCTGGCGTCATTGGTGGTGCACCCCTAAGCGGAAGGGCATATACTAATGTAAGTGGCTGGAATATGCTGCAATTTCTCTTACTGTCTTGGTTGAACTTGATATCTCCTCTGCCGTAAATATTTCTTTGAATCAGCCTATTACTGCACCAATATAAATTAATTAGAGACAGGATGATTACCAGTAATGTCTGTAAGCTTGATTATATGTACACATTTCAGTAAAGTAAAATTTAAATGAACATAACAAAAATAAAAAATAGGCTGATAAAGTATATAAAAGAGATGCTAGAATTAAAACAGAGACCATTTTGTGTTGCCTATCACTGTAATATTTTTGTTAATTGAACATTAAATTCAGTTCTTCTGGAGTCGTTGTGGTCAAATACAGCATAGGCTGACACCACTTCATAATTATGCTTCTTTCACACAAACGTTGTGTTTTGCGGTCCGCAAATTGCGGATCCGCAAAAAATACGGATGTCGTCCGTATGGCATCCGTTTTTTTTGCGGATCCATTGTAACAATGCCGTTCCTTGTCCGCAAAACGGACAAGAATAGGACATGTTCTATTTTTTTTTGCGGGCTACAGAACGGACATACGGATGCGGACAGCACACAGTGTGCTGTCAGTATTTTTTGCGGACCCATAGAAAAGAATAGGTCCCCATCCTATCCACAAAAAAAAAGGAACGGAGACCGCAAAAAATACTGTCGTGTGAAAGAGGCCTTAAATGAGTTATAAACTAGCTGGGTGTTATTAGAGGCGGTCTCTGCTGTGGCAGAGAACGGAGAAGTGCATTGTGGGTTTGGTTGGATACAGCAACAGAAAGAGCTACATACAGGATGTAAGGAAACCAAAGGGATTTGTCTACATGATGAAAACAGATCAGGCGTGTCCAATTGGGGAGGTAAGACCTTGTTCACATGTCAAGTTATTTGATCAGTTATTTCCATCAGTTAAGCCTCATTCACACGTCCATGCTCAAATCCGTGAGAAGGTGGTCAGTGCTGCATCCGTGAAGCTGGTCGTAAAGGATCCGTGTTGTGTCTGTGTGTCCGTTTTTTGCTGTCCGTGTGCCATGTGCCATTCATGTTTCACTGACACTGAACAGCTGAAAAATAAATTTCAAACATCTCTCATCTGTGTTGCATCCATGGCTTTCACAGACCCATAGATGTGTGCTAAAAAAAAACTGACCCACAGACCGTGCTAATACATGCATTAAAACGAATGGGGATGTGTGCTGTCCGTGGAGAACATGTACATCACACGTCTGTGGAACACTAACGTGTGAATGAGGCTTTATTGTGAGCCAAAACCAGTTGGAGGCCAAAAACACAGAACAGGTGCAGATCTTTTAATTACACATTATCTCTGTCTTGCCTCCACTCCTGGTTTTGGCTCCCAAAAACTGATTGAAATAGCAGTTACAATGAAAGAAGGACAGCAGAAAAGACATGTCCACTGAGGTGCCAGCCTGAAATAAACCTAGCAGAGCAACTGGAGCAATGGATGTGGTGATCTCTGGTTCCATATGAGGTACAGGACTGGTTCTAGCTTTGTTAGAAAGAGATTGTGATATACTATATGATTTCTTAATTTTATTTTTACATTAGTTATGGTATAACCCCTTTAAGGCTGAGTTCACACTTCAGTTATTTGATCAGTTATTGTGAGCCAAAACCAGTAGTGAAGCCTACTCAGAGATCAGGTGTAATAACTGTATTTGCACCTATTTTGTGTTTTTGACCCACACTTGGCTTTGGCTCGATTGAAATACTGTAACTGACCAAATAACTGAAGTGTGAACGCAGCCTAAGTGAGATAGAAGAAACAATCATTATTTTAAAGTGGCTTGATCCCTGCACTGTATATATGAGACATGTAGTTGTCATCAGCATGTTATAGTTTTAGCTTTTGGATCCTATGTCACTCTTGTAGAATGATAAATGAGCCCTGGGGTGCTGCATGACAGTGTCTGCTCACTTATGTTGACCAGATAAATGAACAGCTTAGATCACCCATTTAATTTTGAAGACACTTCTGATAAAGAGACAGCTCATTCCAATCTCTCCTTTCTTGTCATAAGCAAGGTTAAACTAACCATGGGAAAAGATGGAGTTCTGACTGCAGTAAAAACACATAAGAAAGTAGAATTTCCTCAAGAATATGTAAAAAAATACATGTACTGATAACCTTATCTTAAAACTATGTCCAGGTACAGTATGATGCTGAATGAATGTGTCCTCTGTTAGTCATCTGCATATTTTATGTAACAATTTAGGAAACAGCGTGGGAAATAAAATTTACTGGGATGGAAACTAGCATTTTATCTGAAGTAGGAGGCCAAGTTTTCTTCAGCTCACAGACACAATTACCTAAGACTCCTCTCAAATGTAATTCCTTTCTCATCCTTCTAGACCTCTAAAGTATTCACTGTATAGATATAAATATAATGTAGTGGTATAGTGGTGCAGTTTATTTAACACCCTAGCTCAGTATTTGTTGAACAGTTTTATAATATATATCTGTTTAAAACTTTGTTTGCAGACCTTTATTAAATTATATTTAACTGACTTTTTTTTCACTGTCGTATGTATGTAACCTAAGCCTTATTAACAATATGAAAACAACGCCTAGAGACAGGCAACCATAACCTAGAGACAGACAACCATGTAAATAAACACAGTAATGTAGTTACTGTAATAACAATATCATCATGATTCTACCACTAGTCGTATTTACTTATCACATGAATGTGTCCTGTGTGCTGACCCCGCACATGTATGTCATGTGACTCTGCATCTTACTGAATGTCAGAGATTATATGATGTGTAGGATGTAACATGACTGATACCTTGTTTCAGGTAGGCCATGGATACATTACACAGAACTGATACATGGGCTATAACATTCTCCTGCATATAGAGGTCAACTGTCTTATGTAAAAAAAAAAAGGTATGAATGCAGAATTTTAAATACATGTATATTAGTAAATCGCATGACTTCTTATTAAATAAATAAATAAGGAAAATAAAAACTGGGATACCCCTTTAAATCCTGGAATACCCCCTTTAAAGTACATTTTAAGTAGACAATGGGACTACATTTACTAATGTGAGTGCAGCTAGATTCTGTAATAAATTGCACCAAAATGTGTGCATCTATGTTCAAAGAAATGATCTGAGTCTAACCTGATGCGAATGTGGCTTAACGGAAGAGGGGAGTAGCTTACTGGGAAAGGGGTATAAGCTAATATTCAACATTTAGTGCCAAATTTACACAACAATTATGGTGTCAAATTCTGTCTCAAACTAAACCAACCAATAGCTGATATAAACTTACACAAAAGTGTCTATTCTTGACCAAATTTATCATCCAGCCCAGTCCACTGTGATAAATTTGGAGCATGTCTAAATGGCCTGTATAAGGGGGATGTGGATTAAGATGCGACTTCAATTTTTTACACAAAACACCCATGTATTTTTTCAGTCTAAAGTGTAATCATATTTATAATAAAGGTTGGAATGGTCAGTGGACTGGAGAAGACATGCAACTTTTTTCCTGCAATAATAAATCTGGCACAGTGCAAATATGTCATAAATTTGGTGGAAATGCCTACTGCACCGACCAAACAAGCAAAATCACGCCACTTTTCTGAAGCAGCACATTTCATACATTATTCCCTAAGTTTACACCACCTATAGGATTAGTAACTGTGCCCCAATATGTTAGTAACAGTAATCCCTGAGTTGTAACTTTGGAGGCAAGGTAAATCTCAAGCTAACTTTAGGACCCTACATACAGGACACTAGTACTAGCAGACATTTCAAGTCATCTTGCATTGATTGTGTGGTTTAGAAAGTAGGAGAAGTGCACACATATTACTCATGATAAGAACAAATACAGATTTAGCACCATATCTCTAAGCCTAAACCCTCTGTTTTTATGAAGATATTAAAAGCTGGAGATGACTTTTCTAAAGAGATTAGATTAGCTCTGTTTCTCTAGATCATTAAAAAGTTACACCATCTGCTTATGCAAATATCCTCAAAGTGCAGAAACATGAGCATGGTACAATTAGAGGAAGAAACTGATACACAGCATAGGGGTTGGTTATTTTTATATGAAAATTCAGTTTAAAAATGAATGATCTATTATAGACGATCTGATTTTACTCATGCAATGTAATTTACTTGTAGTAAAGGGCAAGTACTTTGGAGTCATAAAAAGGAACTTCTCTTAAGATAACATTGGCATGGAGTAAAACTTTCTAAAATTAACTGTGTTTAATTTATTCCTACCCTCGTGCGACTTGTATGGGGTAGTAGTGAGATGCAGCAGACCATGTCCTAGACCAGAATGTCATCATCTGAGCACACTCTCCAATATATTTATGCATCCCTTTAACAGAACCCTATTACTACTACTAAGAAAGGACATATGGGGGTATTTATCAAGTCCTGCACTCCAGAACTCTGGATATATATATATATATATATATATATATATATATATATACACTCACCGGCCACTTTATTAGGTACACCATGCTAGTAACGGGTTGGACCCCCTTTTGCCTTCAGAACTGCCTCAATTCTTCGTGGCATAGATTCAACAAGGTGCTGGAAGCATTCCTCAGAGATTTTGGTCCATATTGACATGATGGCATCACACAGTTGCCGCAGATTTGTCGGCTGCACATCCATGATGCGAATCTCCCGTTCCACCACATCCCAAAGATGCTCTATTGGATTGAGATCTGGTGACTGTGGAGGCCATTTGAGTACAGTGAACTCATTGTCATGTTCAAGAAACCAGTCTGAGATGATTCCAGCTTTATGACATGGCGCATTATCCTGCTGAAAGTAGCCATCAGATGTTGGGTACATTGTGGTCATAAAGGGATGGACATGGTCAGCAACAATACTCAGGTAGGCTGTGGCATTGCAACGATGCTCAATTGGTACCAAGGGGCCCAAAGAGTGCAAAGAAAATATTCCCCACACCATGACACCACCACCACCAGCTTGAACCGTTGATACAAGGCAGGATGGATCCATGCTTTCATGTTGTTGACGCCAAATTCTGACCCTACCATCCGAATGTCGCAGCAGAAATCGAGACTCATCAGACCAGGCAACGTTTTTCCAATCTTCTACTGTCCAATTTCGATGAGCTTGTGCAAATTGTAGCCTCAGTTTCCTGTTCTTAGCTGAAAGGAGTGGCACCCGGAGTGGTCTTCTGCTGCTGTAGCCCATCTGCCTCAAAGTTCGACGTACTGTGCGTTCAGAGATGCTCTTCTGCCTACCTTGGTTGTAACGGGTGGCAATTTGAGTCACTGTTGCCTTTCTATCAGCTCGAACCAGTCTTCCCATTCTCCTCTGACCTCTGGCATCAACAAGGCATTTCCGCCCACAGAACTGCCGCTCACTGGATGTTTTTTCTTTTTCGGACCATTCTCTGTAAACCCTAGAGATGGTTGTGCGTGAAAATCCCAGTAGATCAGCAGTTTCTGAAATACTCAGACCAGCCCTTCTGGCACCAACAACCATGCCACGTTCAAAGGCACTCAAATCACCTTTCTTCCCCATACTGATGCTCGGTTTGAACTGCAGGAGATTGTCTTGACCATGTCTACATGCCTAAATGCACTGAGTTGCCGCCATGTGATTGGCTGATTAGAAATTAAGTGTTAACGAGCAGTTGGACAGGTGTACCTAATAAAGTGGCCGGTGAGTGTATATATACAGTACAGACTAAAAGTTTGGACACCCCTTCTCATTCAAAGAGTTTTCTGTATTTTCATGACTATGAAAATTGTAGATTCACACTGAAGGCATCAAAACTATGAATTAACACATGTGGAATTATATACTTAACAAAAAAGTGTGAAACAACTGAAAATATGTCTTATATTCTAGGTTCTTCAAAGTAGCCACCTTTTGCTTTGATTACTGCTTTGCACACTCTTGGCATTCTCTTGATGAGCTTCAAGAGGTAGTCACCTGAAATAGTTTTCACTTCACAGGTGTGGCCTGTCAGGTTTAATAAGTGGGATTTCTTGCCTTATAAATAGGGTTGGGACCCAAGTCAGGTGGATACACAGCTGATAGTCCTACTGAATAGACTGTTAGAATTTGTATTATGGCAAGAAAAAAGCAGCTAAGTTAAGAAAAATGAGTGGCCATCATTGCTTTAAGAAATGAAGGTCAGTCAGTCCGAAAAATTGGGAAAACTTTGAAAGTGTCCCTAAGTGCAGTCGCAAAAACCATCAAGTGGTACAAAGAAACTGGCTCACATGAGGACCGCCCCAGGAAAGGAAGACCAAGAGTCACCTCTGCTGTGGAGGATAAGTTCATCCGAGTCACCAGCCTCAGAAATCGCAGGTTAACAGCAGCTCAGATTAGAGACCAGGTCAATGCCACACAGAGTTCTAGCAGCAGACACATCTCTACAACAACTGTTAAGAGGAGACTGTGTGCAGCAGGCCTTCATGGTAAAATAGCTGCTAGGAAACCACTGCTAAGGACAGGCAACAAGCAGAAGAGACTTGTTTGGGCTAAAGAACACAAGGAATGGACATTAGACCAGTGGAAATCTGTGCTTTGGTCTGATGAGTCCAAATTTGAGATCTTTGGTTCCAACCACCGTATCTTTGTGCGACGCAGAAAAGGTGAACAGATGGACTCTACATGCCTGGTTCCCACCGTGAAGCATGGAGGAGGAGGTGTGATGGTGTGGGGGTGCTTTTCTTGTGACACTGTTGGGAATTTATTCAAAATTGAAGGCATACTGAACCAGCATGGCTACTACAGCATTTTGCAGCGGCTTGCTATTCCATCCGGTTTGCGTTTAGTTGGACCATCATTTATTTATCAACAGGACAATGACCCCAAACACACCTCCAGGCTGTGTAAGGGCTATTTGACCAAGACACAGAGTGATGGGGTGCTACGCCAGATGACCTGGCCTCCACAGTCACCAGACCTGAACTCAATCGAGATGGTTTGGGGTGAGCTGGACCGCAGAGTGAAGGCAAAAGGGCCAACAAGTGCTAAGCATCTCTTGGAACTCCTTCAAGACTGTTGGAATACCATTTCAGGTGACTATCTCTTGAAGCTCATCAAGAGAATGCCAAGAGTCTGCAAAGCAGTAATCAAAGCAAAAGGTGGCTACTTTGAAGAACCTAGAATATAAGACATATTTTCAGTTGTTTCACACTTTTTGTTAAGTATATAATTCCACATGTGTTAATTCATAATTTTGATGCCTTCAGTGTGAATCTACAATTTTCATAGTCATGAAAATACAGAAAACTCTTTGAATGAGAAGGTGTGTCCAAACTTTTGGTCTGTACTGTATATATATATATATATATATATATATATATATATATATATATTTTCTATCTATCTATATAGAACTAGATATCCAAGAAGAAAATATAAAAAAGGTGGACACAGTTGGCCTATTGAGCTGATTTAAGCCAAAATTTTCATCTGTGACTTTTTAAAATTCACAAAAATTCTCGCACTCTTACTACATTAATAAATAGTCGTAGAAAGTGAAGTAACATCTGAAGGCAAAGGTATTAAGGTGTAATATATGAAAGGTTTTGGCCAGAAAGGTGGAGTGTTTTTAGTAGTTTTTCAGTGGAGTAGGATTTGGAACAAATGTTTGCGTTTGTGGCATATTTTATGTGGCTTGTGCTATTCCTGGTATTTTGCATTTTCTAAGGGGCAGGCAGATGGCTTGTGGGTGGAGTTTGATTTTTAGCCAAATTCATTATTTCCAACATTTTGAAAGTTTCACACAAAAAGTTGCAAGTCTATTTCAGTTCCTAGGTGGAGGGTCTGATAAGCTGTTTGAGTGTAGTTCTATCTCCAGAAGTCGGCGCTGGAACTAGACAGTACTAGCAACCTTGTAGTGGAAGGAGCTCACATTTATTATGTCTGCACTATGACATCACTGCATTTATTATATCTATCATGACATCACTATAATTATTACATTTGCACTGTGACATCACTGTATTTATTATCTGTAGTGTGACTTTATTGTATTTATGATATCTGTGGTGGTATATCAGTGAGTGCATTATCCAGGTTCTATGATATAACTGTAAGGGGGCATTCACATGACCGTGTTTTGTGGTCCACAAACCACGGATCTGCAAAACATGAATACTAGCCTTGTGGGAATATGGGAATTGGCAATTGATTATTCTTAGACCCTCATTTACACTGGGGTCCAGAAACCTTGGCTCGATGGTCACTACTGCTATGCCAAGTGGGATCAGAAAGTGAAAACCAGCAGAGGACAGAGGAACTGAGGAAACGGGAGCCGTGGGGATTTGGTGAAGTGAGAATGACGTATTTAATTTTTGTAAGCCATTCTGACTTTATTTTAAACAAATTTCACCAGCCAGACAATGCCTTTCAGTTTAACATCTGTGAATTATCAAAAGTCAATGTAATATAGCTGAACTCCAGTGTTCTGGCGTAAAAAAGTCACATATTTTGTGCAAGCAACATTTTGGGCATAAATGTATGACTTTTTGAGATTTTCTGCTGCTCATGACAAACGTCAGCGAGTAGCAAAAGGGGTGTAAATTATAACATAAATCTACCCCAGCTCATAGATCTCTGATTATGATGTATGGACAGCTCAAAATACATATGTTCCCTTCTAATAAATGTAGTGCAAAAGACCACTGGACCTTTTACTACTACTGCATATAAAACCTCAGTCTTTAGTAAACGTGCTCCATTGAGTTAACAAGATGCAGAAACACAATAGCTAAAAGGAAAAAGATGAACACGGCTTCATTGCTACAAGAACGCAAATATGCAGCTCTACAGCACAAGATCTTCACTGTGTGGTTATGTCAAAAGCATCAGCATATTTTAAAAACTGACTAGAGCATCATGTACTGGAAATAAAAAATATATGCTTAGTAAGCTATTATTCATCAGTTGCTGTAAAATGTTTATTCTGAAGTTTACAAAACTAAAACATCAATTGTAGGAAAGAGATATAGCTGAGCAAACATGAGAAAATGCATGAGAAGGGCTTCAGCAAGGGTCTCTGTGTAATTCTACAGTGTGATTTTTGTAGGAAGGTATGGTGTCAAGAGGATTTTCAGACAGTTGGCTTCAGCTAACCTCTGTTCCATCAGGTTTCTGTGCTTTTGGCAGGGGTACACCAAGCCTTTCTGCTGCCTGAGGCAAAAACTGAAAACGGCGTCCCCCCCCCTCCCTTCCAGTGCTAATTTCTTAACCTAACTCCTTCCCTTCAGCCCATGGCCCTTCAGCTGCCACCCTCTTGCCCCTACCTGGTGCTTTGTTAGGCGATCGCCTCACCTGGTCTCATTGGTGGTGCACCCCTGGCTTTTGGCAAAGCAGTATAATTAGCTACCTCATTCCACCAATTAAAAAAAGAAAAACCTAAGGTTATGGACACAAGTGTAGGCTTTTTGATACGTTTTAAAATAAAAACCAGTCATATGTTTCCCTTCTCTCTTTTTATGATGCACTCCTGATTTTGGCTTTAGAAAACTGCATCATAAAACCTCCATGGTTGGCCATACCTTAAACAGATCCCACTAAAGTCACTGGATCCTTTGGAGATTGGTCTTGTATCCAACAGAGACATATTTCTAAAGACACAGATCACAGCAGGATCTAATGAGTGGAGTAAATACTTGCTAGGTCAGAGCTAGCACTGGGCTTATATCTGTTTAAGAGTATCTGTCAGCAGGTATACTGCCTGGTAAGGTTAATCCTGCTGATTAAAATGATACCTACCTTGAGATTATGGCATTCCCTAGAAAAAGACCAAATTTATGGAGAGGAGCTAGCCTCTCATAGACTTGTTGCATTCTCCAGCAGGCCATGTGAGGGACCTAAATATATGGCAACCTCCTAGCTGTATCTGTATGATCTGTCTTTATTCAGATCATACAGATACATCTATTACCCATCTATCATCTATTAAAAAAACCCAAAAAACAACACACTATTCTCTCTAGAGAACTCTATGCTTTGCTTCTTTTGTTTCAGATGACATGAGACTATGGTCACCCCTGTATCTTACTGCTTTCTATGTAGCATGCTGCCTGTATGACCCACTTCTTGTATACTAGAGACTTGCTTCATGCATTTCGCCACCTGAACGCCACCCTCACAACCAACTGTCTACTCCTTCCTGAGCTCTGAAGTCATCAAGCTCCTCTAGTGTCTGGGTCAGTACAGAAGCAGGAAGAAGGTCTTCCTGGCATTGTGGGGGATGACAATGGGATCTTAGGACATGTTTGTATGGTGGACAGCAAGATGGAACAAGTCTGGTATAGAGCAGATGAAGAACAAGGACCAAACATGGCTGCTGACCGAGAAATGCATGAGGAAGCAGAAGTAATAAGGACCGTGAGAATAATTGAAACCATATAACTGTTTTATTAGACTATAAGCATGAAAAAAGTCGCAAAGCCATTCATTCTAATGTCTAATCTGCATGCTGACTTAATGTGCAACAACTAAGACTCAAACATAGGGTAAGCAGATCAAATGGATAGACCATTGTTCCTCTGGTAGAACAAAATACAGTATATAAAAAAACAGCTGATTAGCTAGGAAATAATAGCCTCATGGCAGCAGGACACTGTTATGAGACATGCAGCACTTTAGGAAGCAAGATATAATGGTTTACAATATTTGTAGAGATGTGTCTGCTTTTTGTATTTGAAAGCTATGATGAATCTCAGCAAAGAAAGGGTTGTGACTAAGGAGAAGAATCTAGTTTAAACACCATTGACCCTCAGCTCCTCTCATCCACCCAGTATACAATACTTCAGTAATGGTGGCAGTAATGCTTTTGTTCTGTTTCTTTTGTGTTTTTCTGTAAAAATATCATTAATTTATTTCCTGTTATTTCTACCAAAGAAATGAGCATACCACAAGAAGTATAATGGCGCCTGTATGCCACAGAGTTACTATTTGCCGATCTTATGACTGGAAAATTTGGGTGCTGTACAGTACTTCTGTAGATTTTGTGTTGTTGTTTTTTCCTCCCTCATATTCCAGCAGCTATAATCTTTTTTTTGTCTTTTTCTTCTGATCAAGCTGCATTTTTTTCTGTACAAAATAAAGCGATAAACAAGAGTTTAACTTATACAAACATTTTATTATGGGTGAAATACAGAAAAAAATGTGCTATTTTCCTGGCACCAACAATAATATGGTCCCTGGGCTGTACAAGTTGTTACTGTTATTGGGTTGCCAATTATCTATGTTATAAGTGCATTTAAGAAATGTTTTTTTTTTAATCACAGTTGTTTTGTGGCCTTATTTGACAACATGATTTGAGATGTTGATTTTGCTAAAAAAAGAACTATACCTTCATTAGGTAATTATTTATTATCTAAAATACCTACTGTCATATTGAGATGTATCTCTGCATATCAGTGCATTATTCCTCTGAAGAAGAATATTTAGTATTTAGGCAGAAAGAATCCTTTCATGGATGATAATGCAGCCTAGGGATAGCTTGTAGTGTTACTTTTTACATGAGCCAATTATCATGCAAATTATCGTAAAATCGAGTGAAACTGCACGATTATCGAGCGGTGTAAAAGCAATGAATGATAGAGCAACAACCGACAATCCGTAGATTTCTTGTTGGTTCGATCGTTTGTGTGGGCACAAAAATCATTGTTGGACGTAAACGAATTTATACGTGTAAACAGGAAATGTTCACTGCACCCCACTCAAATTTCGCTTTGTGCAAATACAACAGTAATTACAGTAATCCCAGAACTCACATTTGTCCCCCTCCTTTCTCACAAGAGAAGTTTTTAATTAATCTTTCTCATTTCAAAGTTTGCTGAAATCAATTCGCCAAAAATTCGGATTAGGATCCACCTCAAATTCATAAAATATTTGAGTCTGATCCAATTAATTTAGAACCGATTTGCTCATCTCTAATTAAATAGAGAGTGCTGAGAGAGCAATCTACACCGGATGTACAGTTAAAGGGGTTGTCCAAGTTATTTTCTTGTTCTTTGTATGTGTCTTACTAATCAAATGTAAAGGATTTTCAATTCACTTCCTTTATCTGTAGCGACTCCTTTCTCAGATTTCACTGAGAGTCACATGACCTGTGATGTCAGCTTCTCTCCCTGCTCTGCTGATGTTTCTTGCACAAGCAGATAAGAGTCTGTACACAAGACGTCACTGTGCTGGCCACGCCTCCTGCACTGCAGGCTTCCCCATGTCTCCTTCTCCCTGGATTTTTCAGCAAACTTTAACCCCTTCTGTAGCACACATGGGCTCAAGGCTTTGTTGAGCAGCTGCAGGCAATGAAGAGACACGGGATCTGCCTTTCTCATCCTGCAGACACAGAGCTGACAGACTGGAGGAGTTCTACAGAGCATTGCACAAGAAAAGATCCCATCAGGCAGACATGTCACTCAGGGCAGAATGCACTCTCTTTGCAGAGCAGGGGAAGGGGCAGAGATTGTTGTTATTGAAGATAAACAAAGGCCAGAAGAGAACCAGGGAAATGAGGAAATAGAATAGTTTTTGTCTCTTGCTTAACTTAGTTATATATTACTGCCCATCAGATTTACAGTACTAAATATATTTTTTACACAACTCGGACAACCCCTTTAACCACTTCCCGTTCGCCCATAGGATATAAACGTCCGGGAAGTGATTAGTTGAGTTGAGTAGACGTTTCTGAATGTCCATTCAGAGATAGCAGCTGCACGCTAATCGTGCAGCTGCACAGCGGGGGACCTGCTGTCAGTGACAGCAGGTTACCCCAGAGAGAAGGCAGGGGCCGTTCCCAGGAGTAACTGCCTTCTAGATCGATGTATACACAGAGCTCACCGAGCGCTGTGTATACAGATAAGGACACACTATGTGCGCTTCCTGTCCCGGCCTGGCGGTCACGTGATCGCCGGGGCCGGGAGAGTGCAGGAGCTGCCGGGTCTTTCATAGACCCAGATCAGCCCTGCACTGAGGCTGTACACCGATGTGTTATGCTGTACAGCCTCTCTGGTGATGTATTTCCCCTGTAACTGGGGCTACTATGTCAGCCCCAGTTACAGGAGAAATCAATAGTGTAAAAAAGAAAAAATAAGTGACGTTAAATGTCCCCCAGAGGTCTTGTATGACCTTATGGGGGACACAAAGTGTAAAATAAAAAATAAAAAAATAAAGAGTATTATAAAAAAAAGTTTCACATATAAAAAAAAATAATTTCCCCCCAAATATGTCATTTAAAAAAGTTACAAATAAAAATAAATAAATAAAATAGACATATTTGGTATCACCGCGTCCACAACGACCAGCTCTATAAAAATATCACATGATCTATCCCATCATTTAAACGCCGTAAAAAATATAAATAAATATTAAAAACAGATTTTTTAATTACCTCACCTCTCAAAAACATAATATCAATCAATCAAAAAGTCGTATGTGTATCCCAAAATGGTAGCAATAAAAACATCACCTCTGAGCCCCCACACAAGATCATAGCCAGAAAAATGAAAAAAATATGGCTCTAAAAAAATTTCAACACCAAAACATGTTTTTTTTCTAAAAATGCTCTTATTATGTAAAACGTAAAAAAAAAAAAAGACATATTTGGTATTGTTGCATCCGTAACAACCGGATCTATAAAAATATCAATGATCTAACCAATCAAGTGAACGGTGTAAAAACAAATATAGAAAAATGACACCAAACTGCTTTTTTTGTGACTTAACCTCCCAAAAATGAGGTAAAAAGTGATCAGAAAGCCAAATGTACCCCAAAATGATGCCAATAAAAAGCACTGCTTGTCCCGCAAAAAATAAGCCCTTACGCAGCTCAGTCCACAAAAAAATTTAAAGTTATCGCTCTTAAAAACCATGACAGAAAATTCCATGTTAGAAAATGTAGATGCAGATCCTTCCCTTCTGAGCCTTGCCGTATCCCCAAATAACAGTTTACGACCACAATTGGAGTGTTACTGTATTCAGGAGAAAATGGGGAGCAAATTGTGGAGGGATATTCTCCTGTTATCTTTTGTGAAAAAGAAAGTTTGGGCATAATGCACCGTTTTCTTGTAAAAAAAATGTAATTTTTCATTTTCACAGCCAAGGGTTATAAATTGTATGAAATGCCTGTAGGGTCAAGTGCTTGCTTCACCCCTTAAAAATTCCCTGGGTGGTGAGTTTACAAAATGTGGTCACCTTTTGGGGGTTTTCACTGTGGGGGTACCTCATGGTCTTTTCAAATGCAACATGGCACCCAAAAACCATTTCAACAAAATCTGCCCTCCAAAAACCATATGGCGCTCCTTGACTTCTGTGCCTTTCCGTGTCCCCATACAGCTGTATATGACCACATGTGGGGTGTTTCTGCAAACTGCAGAATCAGGGTAATGAATATTGAGTTTTGTTTTGTTGTTAACCCTTGATGTGTTACAGGGAAAAAAATGATTAAAATGGAAAATCTGCAAACAAAAGTGAAATTTCACATCTATTTTACTTTTGAAATTTCACATCTATTTTACTTTAATTCCTGTGGAATACTTAAAGGGTTAACAACATTTCTAAAACCAGTTTTGAATAGTCTGAGGGGTGTAGTTTCTAAAATGGCGTCATTTATGGGTGGAACTGAACTGGTCCTTAAAAAAGTTGATTTTGCAAAATGTTCAAAAATTGCTTCTAAAATTCTAAACCTTCTAATGTCCTAAAAAAATAAAAGACACTACCAAAATGATGCCAATATAAAGTAGACATATGGGGAATCTCAAATAATGAGTATTTTATGGGGTTCACTATCTGTCTTAAAAGCAGAGAGATTCACATTTAGAAAACAGTGAATTTTTTTCAAATTTTTGTTAACTTTTGGATTTTTTAATAAATAAAAGTAAAACATATCAACTCAAATTTACCATTAACATGAAGTACAATATGTCAAGAGAAAACAATCTCTGAGTGGCTTGGATAAGTCAAAGCGTTCCAAAGTTATTACCACATGAAGTGACACATGTCAGATTTTAAAAATTAGGCGTGGTCAGGAAGGGGGTAAGTGGCCCGGATGGGAAGTGGTTAAGTACTCAGCAGGGTCATGTGTAGTTTTTCCTACTGTCAGAGAAACTACTCAAGAATAAAATACAGGCCTGTATCCATCAGTGACCCCAGGTGCTCCTTGGCTCCTGGGCATATATGCAAAATGTAGAATATTCTTATGTGGCAGAATGGCATTTGAGTCCCACCAGGCAGTGTTTCTGTTACCTATGCAACTATGGCTACAGGTATATCTATATATGTACACAGTATATATCACAGCATGTTATTTGTATTCAGTTCATGAGACTATAATGTGAATGCTTGCCTACTTCATTTTGCCCATTCTGCTGTCATTTACATTTTGGACTTCCCTCCTTCCAAAATTCTGTTCTTGTCCTTGCTATTATAATTTTATTAATGGCATTGACATCTGTTACCTCCAATGTGTTGATAAAATTATAGTGATACTGCAGAATGAACGTGAAGAGAACATATCCTCTCCACCCCTAATCAACCCTTACATATGAACTCATGGCTGCGGCTTCACAGTGAAATTAGAAATATATTTACATTTCTCTCATAACAAAATGAAAAGAATACAGTATCTCACAAAAGTGAGTACACCCCTCACATTGTTATAAACCTTTTATTCTATCTTGTCATGGGACACTGAAGATATGACACTTTGAAATAAATCTTTTTTATTGAATATTCAAAATAGTTACAAAGTTGTAACAGTATTAATGTAAAGAATACAATAAAAAGAAAAGTGGGTAGGGGGAATTGCTCACCATATAGTATACATGAACAAGGTATTTAATCATGTCGAAAACAGGTTCGATATAATAATATGCATGGGAAAGTACATTTGAGGCGTAGTCAGTGACCAAAAGAGAACATTATCACTTAATCAGTTCTATATATACTTGTTTATGGAGCGTCCAAAAGGCTGGTAACTAAGGATTACATATAGGGGCATTAAAGAGGTGGTTGGGTTACCAACATATATAAGCCTATATATAATAAACCTATATATAATAATAAAGTAACCTGAGAAATCTCAGTTCCTTTGTGATAGCCTAAATCTTTTCCACGGCTGCCAGAGTTTAGAAAACTTGGCGTGTTGTCTAGAAGCCCAACTCGCCAATTCTTCCAGTCTATAAAGTTGGTCTAGTTTATTAAACCAGAGGTCTAGAGAAGGCAGTTCTTTGCTGAGCCAATTTAGGGGGGTTAGCAGTCTAGCTGCTTGAACTAGTAAAGTGGGGAGGTTGTGCGCAGCTGGAGACCACAATGCAGATGGCAGCCATAGGAGAGTCGCTTATCTTGGTATCACATATTTTGTTTATATATTGTTCTACCTGCTGCCAAAACCTTTGGATAAGTGGGCACGACCAAAAAATGTGTAATAATGTGCCAGAGTCTTGCTGACATCTCCAGCAAAGGTCTGAGGAGATAAGGCCTAATTGGAACAGCTTTTTAGGGTAATTGTACCATCTGGTCAGAACTTTATAAGAGTGCTCCTGTACCTGGGTGCATCTAGAAAAACCATGTGATCTAAGGCAAATTGTTACAATCTCAGGTTCGCTAAAGGTTTTTTGTAGTTCTTTCTCCTAACTGCCTATACATGCTGGTCGTATTGGTTGTGAGGAAGAGATAATTGTATGGTAAAGATAAGAGATCATCCTATTTTGTACAGTGGTTTGTCCTATGATCATTTCAAACCAGGTGGGGTTGTCCCCAACCTTCTGGTTTAGGAACAAGACAGACAATGAATGGGACAGTTCGTGCCTTTCAAGAAAGTTATCTGAAGGGAGTATTGTTGAGCAAAAGGATAAGATGTTCTCAGCGGAGCCCACCTGTTTCCTTAGGTCTTCAACCGTTTTATCTTTGAATTTGACCCAGAAACTTGGTGCATGAGTTCGAGAGGGGAGTACGTAGTATGGCAGAAGTGAAGCAGGGAGGTTTGCTGGGAGAGATGATAAAAGGGGATATCATTATTAAGGGAGTTGAAAGTCGAAAAGATTCCCCTTGTCAGGCCTGTGATGGCCTGTCTTGGGGTGGTTAGGCCCCATAAGCTGGCCATTTGTTGATTGCTTAGTGCAGCGCACTCTATGTCCATTCCTAGGACTTTACTGTTTGAAATACAGAGGAAGCTCCAACGCTTCAATTGAATCGCTTAGTAGTACGTTTTAGCATCTGGCAGCCCAAAACCTCCCAAAGAGCGGGGTAGAATCAGGGTGGAGTATGCAATCCTTGGTTTCTTTTTCCCCCAGAGAAAAGAGGTGAATATGGATCTAATTGTATGGAAAAAGGATAGGTTAAGAGAAATGGGTACCATTTGGAGAAGATAGAGTAATTTGGGCATAATATAAGTCCGTAGTAAGTTTTTCCGTCCCATCCAAGAGACGTAGGGGATAGAAAGGGACGTCAGTTGGGTTTTTATGTTTTTAATCAGTGGGGGGTAGTTTGCATTATAGAGGAGTGAGAATTCATTGGTAAGATATATCCCGAGATACTTTAATTGGGATGATTGCCATTTGAATGGAGTTGTTGTCTTCAGTGAATGGATTGTTCTCCCAGGGGCAGAAATGTTAAGGGCCTCCGATTTCGAGTAATTAACTTTAAAGTTGGATAATCTACCATAAATCTAAAAAATTTCTGTAATGTGTGGGAAGGCAGTATCTGGGTTTGTGATCAAGAAAGGTCATCTGCAAAGGCACCATTTTGATGTACCCTGTCGCCCACTTGCAAACCAGTGATTTGTTTATGTTCTCTGATTGCTTGTAAAAGAGTTTCCATAACCAGAATAAATAAGGTGGGTGAGAGGGGGCACCCCTGCCTTGTGCCATTATTAATCTCAAAGGAGGGAGATAATGTTCCATTCACCCTGATCCTAGCGCTTGGGTTGTGATAGAGAGACATTATGGCTCTGACAAAGGAGATCGGGACACCAAAGCGCAGCAAGACCATCTGTAGAAATTCCCAATCTACTCTATCGAATGCTTTTTCTGAGTCTGTGCTAAGCAAGACGAGCGGGATATGGTTTACAGATGCATATTTAATGGCATTTATGAGTCTTGCTGAATTGTGGTTCCCCTCCCTTCCCCTGACAAAGCCCATTTGTTCTGGGTGGACAAGTTTGGGAGTTAAGTTGCCAAGTCGGAGAGCAAGGATCTTTGCCCAGATCTTGATATCTACATTGATGAGCGATATAGGCCTGTAGGAGCCACAGAGTTCAGGGTCTTTACTTTCCTTTGGCAGAATGGTTATTGTGGCGTTAAGTGCTTGTTTGGGAAGTGGGTTACCAGACATGAGCACGCCGCACCAAGCCACCAACCTGGGTACAAGAATCGGTGAGAGCGATTTATAGTATCCTGCTGGGAGCCCCCCTGGACCTGGTGCCTTCCCCAAGGGCATAGATGCCAATGTCTTGGAAATTTCCTCAGCTGTAACTGGTTTAACCAGTTGGAGGCTCTCTTCTTCTGAAAGACAGGGCAAATGTCAAGAATTTGTCTATTTCAATAGACCTGGGTATGGCACCTGGCGGGGATGAGGCCCTGGGCAGGTTGTAAAGCTGTTGGTAAAAAGAGACGAAGGATTGGGCTATGTTTTTAGTCTCAGTCACTTTAATACCTGAATTGGATTTTATAGAGTGGATATAAGAGGAATCCTTTCGCCTTTTGATTAAATGGGACATACGTTTGTTACCCTTATCCCCATGTGCAGAAAACTTGAATTTGGCGTATTGATAGTTTTTTGCATATTGTACATTTAAGTGATCTTTTAGTTGCTGTCGCAAGCTGGACAGTTCAGACTGGGCGTTTGTCAATCTAGATTTTTTATTCAAAGTCTCTATTGTCGAGATCTGAGCCATCAAGGAGTTGAGCAATTTCTGTCACTCCTTTTTGAGTCTGGAGCCCAGTGAGATAAACTCTCCCCTTATAAAGGCCTTAAGGGCTTCCCATGTGATTGGGATAGAGGTGTCCTGAGGGGGGTTCTCTTTAAAATAGTTATTTAATTTCTCTGAGATTGTTTTTAAATTGGTGTCTTTGTCCAGTAATGTTTCATTGAGTCTCCAGACTCATTCCCTATCGGGTAGGCCCAAGAAGGAAATGGTAGTGGAAACCGGGGCGTGATCTGAAATTGTGATGGCTCCTATCTCGACTTTCCTGACCTGTTGAACAAAATCCTTAGGGAGTAATATATAATCAAGTCTCTGATATGTGGAATGGACCATGGAAGGAAAGGAGTAGTCCCTAGAGGAGGGGTTGAATATCCTCCATGTGTCTGTTAGCTGTAGATAAAGATCTATAGATAGTGCTCAGGGATTTCTGTGAATGGACAGAAGAGACTGTGGAGGAGTCTAGAGAGGGGTTTAATGCAATGTTAAGGTCTTCCCCCACAAAAATTAAACCCTCTGCAAAAAATCGGAGTTTATTTAAGGCAGACTTAATCCACCTAGATTGACCTCTACTGGGTGCATAGAGACATGCTAGGGTAACCTTAACATTTCCTATTTTCCCTTTAATGAACACAAACCGCCCTTCACTGTCTTGTAATGATGATGCTATAATAAAAGGGATATGTTTGGCAATTCCAATGCTAGTGCCTCTAGAGGCTGTGGTATAGGTGCTGTGGAACCATTGAGAATAGTTGCGTCCACCAAGGTTAGGTATACGGCCATTTCTCAGATGGGTCTCTTGGAGAAAGCATATACCTGTTTTTGCTTTCTTTAGTAAGGTAAATATGTGTGATCTCTTTTGAGGAGTGTTCATGCCCTTCACATTGAAGGAAGTTAATACAATATCAGTTACCATATTTAAATGTTAAGAGGATGTCCAAGCTTGCCATGCACATGTAACCTGTATAAATCCTCACTACATGGGGAGCAAATGGGATATAAACTAAAAACAATAATTCTAAAATAAACATAAAAGAGTATGATTATTCCAAACCATAAGCTATCAAAATGATCCCCTCAGGCGCTAAGGGCGAAGGGGGTATCGATGGAGGCGAGAGGGCCAGAAATGGCTATTCCTGATGTGTCAGCACAAGTCAGCACCCAGAGATTCTAGATATCGCTATCAGTGATGCAACTAACGCCTAAACTACATAAGGACAAAATTGTCATTTTCTAATTGAACTCAGAACCATGGTACATTATTTTAGTAACTTAAATCCTATTGGAGAGACCATTTGGTCTGCTGGAGTAAGACACCTGTGTGTCGTAGTTAACAAAGGGACCTTAACAGGCAGGTTTTCCGTAGGGTAAGATCCTAAAGAAATGAATGGAACATAAAATAAAGCATGTCATATATAGAGAAGTAGCAGATAAAACGTCTACTTGTAGATGGATCTCAATAACCAATATCTTGCATGGTAGGCAGCTTTCTTGGATCTTGGTGACTTGGCTCTGCGGACGGCATTCCACGGTGTTGTTTTTGGCAATAGAGGCAGTGTAGGGAACTGCAAGGCTTGAGGCATCCAAGATGGTATCTCAATAGGGTCCACGTTCAGTAGGGTCCATATAGAAGGTAGATTCTCAGGTGTTTTTATTGTGCATCTTTTGCCTGCAATAGTGAACTGTAATCCAAACGGGAAGAGCCAGCGATACAGTATCTTCTGTGATCTCAAGTAGTCACATAGAGGTTTGAGCACTCACCCTTTTGATGACAATGCGGTTGGCCCTGTCTTCTCCTAGGAAACTGCTGAAAAGCTGTATCATGGCGTCCCGCAGCTCCTCTGGGCCTACAGACTCCGGTAGGCCTTTTATGTGCACATTCTTGCGGCGGCTCCTGTTTTCCTGATCTTCTATCAGGATATATGCAGTTGAAATGGCGGCTGTGTGAGTGGCTATATTCACAGCCAGGGCCTCGCTATGAGCCACGTGTAAGGCCTGGTTCGTTTCTAAAACTTCTACTCTGTGGCCAATCTGCTGCACGTCTGATTTAATATCTGCCATTTCTTTCATAACTGGGGCTAAGGCTGTGGCTAGCGCTCTTTTAAAATACTTCTTAGAAAAGGAGAGAGTTCCTGTGGGGTTTACCTCGTCTCCTTGTTCTTCCGAGCTGTCCGCGTCTGAGTCTGCATGTGCATCTGAGTCATGCTGTGGGGCCGCCGCCATCTTGGGTTCGCGCGCCGGAGATGCTGCCGTCTTCTTCCTGAGGTATTGTTCAACTCTGCTTGGTTCTTTTTAGCTTTGCTAGCTTATTGGTGGTCCTTGGCTCGGTCCCTGCCGATTTTGACCATGGTGAGTCGATTAGGCTGCAGGATTAAGCTGGATGCTGACCTGTGAGGCGGGAGCTGAAGCTCAAGCGGCCGTCTTGTTGCTCAGTCAAGCTCCGCCTCCGAACATATGACACTTTGATACAATGTAAAGTAGTCAGTGTACAGCTTGTAGAACAGTGTAAATTTGGTGTGCCCTCAAAATAACTCAACACAGCCATTAGTGTCTAAACTGCTGGCAACAACGCTGCCTTGACATCACGGAGCTGGTGGATGTTAGAGACCTTGTGCTCCTTGACCTTCCGTTTGAGGATGCCCCACAGATGCTCAATGGGGTTTAGGTCTTGAGATATGCTTGGCCAGTGCAGTTTTAACACACCTGCTCCCAATTCACACCTGAGTCCTTTCAATACTAACATGTCACATGACACCAGGAAGGAAAAATGGATAATTGGGCACAATTTGTCCATTTTCATTTAGGAGTGTACTCACTTTTGTTCCCAGCAGTTTAGATATTAATTGCTGTGTGTGAGTTATTTTGAGAGTACACCAAGCTTACACTGGTTATACAAGCTGTACACTGACTACTTGTATGAAAGATATTGTACATTGTATTAAAGTGTCATATCTTCAAGTGCTGTCCCAAGAAAAGATATAATAAAATATTTACAAATATATGAGGGGTGTACTCACTTTTGTGAGATACCATATATGTATATGACAATACAGCTTTGCCATGATTGCTTTGCGGTCTTCTAAAAGAGAGCTTTATAGGAAAATATTTCTACTACAGTTTTCAGTGCACCTTTTAAGCATACTGGGATCGTTTGTGGCAGAGTGGCCTTTGAGCCTCCTCAGGCATGAGGGTCCAGGTGTAATGGCTACTTCTACACCCCCTCTAGTTCTGCTTCTGCATGAATGGAAGTGATGGTGAGGCAGTGATGAACAGCGTGACAGGTGAGTGAGGCAAACAGAAATAGTAAGAGGTGAAAATCAGAGTAATGTAGAAGCAAATCATGGTAAATATTGTCTGGCTGTCACCGTGCGAATGAACGATAACATTTCTGAAGCATAATAATAAAAAATGTTCCTGATCTTGAACCTGCAACCTATTGTTTGTATTCAGTCTTGTCATACGTTGCCTGCTCCAGGTGACCTGCTCTCATCATGTTCTGATCCTGATCCAGAGCTCCCAATTCACCATTCTTGTTCATTATTTCAAGTCTCTGTTCTGTCTGGTCCTCCTGAATCATCATACTGCTTCTTCTGCATGCCATTTTTTACACAAAGGCTCCCCATATTGTCAAACATTGTCTGTTGCGCCATGATCTTGCCTGACTACACTTCTTGGAAATTACTATTCACAATCATGGTGCCTAGTTTCTTCTCCTGATGAATGAATTGCTAGCAGTCTACAGTAAGGGTACAGAGGGGAGGTAACCAGTTGGTGATGTGTACCTGCACAGTCTGAAAATGGCAGCACTGACTGGATAGAGTGAGTCTGTGTAGGTACATCCCCCAACTGGTTACCACCCCTCTGTACCCTTACTGCAGACTGCTAGCAATTCATTCATAACTTCTAGTAGAAATAATAAAGGAATGGCACAACATAGAGCCATAAGAATAGCCCAATGTAAAATAAATCTATTTTGCATATATTATAATATAAAATTATTATTGTTAATATCCCGGTGTAAAATAAAGTATTGATATGTTGAGAGTAAAAATGGTGTGATAACACCTTATAATATTGAAAACATTTTGATTTTAGCTTGTCACTGTAACTGTATACTATAGCTCTGCTCTACACATGCAACGTGCTAGCTGAATCCGTCTCACATGCTCTTTTTTTGCATTAATGATGAGTTTTATGGCATATCCTTTGGCTTTGTCAGGCAAGCATCAGGTGAGTGACTTATTCACTATAAAGACCAATTTTGCAGTAGTTGCTATGGATACTGAATTTATTAAGTGGCACTAACCACACTAGCAATTGTTTCGCTTTGATTGATAAACTGCCACATCTACCGCTCTCGTCTCTTATTCTCATGTGTTGAAATGGATACGACACTTTAAAGTAAACCCACGACTAATCGCTGTGCCAAAGTTTATTATTATCATGTTGTCTATGTAGCTCATACCGATAATAGGGCAGAAAATAAATGACTGAATGATCACTAGTGCTGGTAATAAGGAAAATCGTCAGCAATATGCAGTACATATATTTGTTTGACATAAGGCTAAATAATGTCTGGTTCACTCAATGTGCACAAACATGTCCACCCCCACTCATACACTTGTCTGTAAGGAAAAACTCAGTGCACAGATGATATGACGTCCCCTATATCTTTTACAGTGACAATAACATGTGCAGAAGGTATTACAGCTCTGCTACCTAGAAGCCTACATGTCCTAATGTTTTATAGTCTCAAGATCAACAGATAGGTTTATAAAGGACTAGACATGGAAATAATTGCATTCCACATGAAATTACAATTCTGAAACATTTATTTCTATGACTCTGGTATTCCTGCTAAAAATTTATGAATAAAAGTACAACTGGGTGTTTCCAGTTCGTGAGGGGGGATGGCTCTGTGCAGGGACACACTCCTAACTGATATCACCCTGTTGTGCCCTTATTCATAAACTTCTAGCAGGAATAATAGAGAAAGATGCCATTAAAGAGCTGTTATTGCATAGGGACTGCAAGTACTTACTAGAACAGGCATGTTAGGAAAGGTGACAGGTCCTCTTTTAACACCTATTACATTCATTATTATTGGAATTATGACAAACATTAATAGAATCATTTAGAGTCCCTATAAGAAACCCTAATAAAAATAAGGTACTCCACTGAACCCCCTGCCTTTCAAAAATTGAACAAATGCCAGCGTGTTCTTCCAGGTGGGTTAGCCATTAGGAATCATGTGGCTTGTTCTGAGCAGCCTTACTACAGTGCCTGACAGAAGTTCTGTCGCGTATCCATGTTGTGGAAACCAAAGCTTATAACCTGACTTAAAATTCATCCATTGGTTTTAGAAATGACTCATATGAAAGCTGAAACCCTCCCAAATGAGGTTTTTTTAACGAAAATAAATTTGCTTCACTGCTGAAATATTGATCATTTAATGAACACAGGTCAGATTTTGGCAAGACAAAAGTTTTGTCGCCTTGTCATATAATGTAACCAATCCTACTGTAGTTTACAGCCTCACCTGTGCTCACTAATTGATCGGTTAATTAGTGGGTGTATAACCGATCAATTAGTGAGCACAGGTGAGGCTGAAGACCAGATCCACTGCAGAGGTGGCTGGCACCTTTAATGTGTCTCAGCGTCAAGTACAAAGAATTAAAAAAGATTTGAAGAGACTGAAGATGTTTTTGACAAGCCCAGGTCCGGCAGACCCCACAAGACAACTGCTCAGGAGGAACGTTTGTTGGTTTGAAAATCAAAAGCCAGCCCCTCTTCCACTGCAGCAGAGCTCCAACAGGCCTGGTCACCTCAAGTTCCTGTGTCAACTAGAACAGTTTGTAGGATTCTGTCTCGAAATGGCCTCTATGGTCAAATCAGTGCCCAGAAGCCAGCACAGCATTTGCCAAGGCCCACAGCCTGCTAAATGGATGGACGCTGGAAAAGTGGCAGAAGGTGGATTTCTCAGATGAATCTTCAGTTGAATTACACCACAGCCACCGCAAATACTGCAGGAGACCTACTGGATCCCATATGGATCCAAGATACACCCAGAAAACAGTTAAGTTTGGTGGTGGAAAGATCATGGTCTGGGGTTACATTCAGTATGGGGGTGTGCGAAACATTTGCTAGGTGGAAGGCAATATCAATAGCCTAAAATATCAAGAAGTATTAGCTACCTCTTACATTCCCAATCATAAAAGGGGTCAAATTTTGCAGCAGGGTGGTGCTCCATCTCATACATCCATCTCTACATCAAAGTTCCTCAAGGCAAAGAAGATCAAGGTGCTCCAGGACTGGCCAGCCCAGTCACCAGACATGAACATCATTGAGCATGTTTGGGGTTGGATAAAAGAGGAAGCTTGGAAGACAAAACCAAAAGATCTTGATGAACTCTGGGAGGCATGTAAGACTGCATTCTTTGCTATTCCTGATGACTTCATCAATAAATTGTATGAATCATTGTCGAAACGCATGGATGTAGTCCTTCAAGCTCATGGAAATCACTCAAAATATTAAATATCGCTCTAATAGCACCACAACTTCATTCACCAATGTTATGAAACATATCTTTGTATTTGAAGTGAATTATTTGTTTGATTTTCACATTACTTTCTGTGGGTGACAAAACTTTTGTCTTGCCAAAATCTGACCTTTCTGTGTTCATTAAATGATCACTATTTCAGCAGTGAAGCAAATTAATTTTCGTTAAAAAAACCTCATTTGGGAACCAAAGTCATTTCTAAAACCAATGGATGAATTTTAAGTCAGGTTATAAGCTTTGGTTTCCACAACATGGATAAGCGACATAACTTCTGTCAGGGACTGTAGAAATAGGTTGTGGAAGTAGCCAAGAGATTCCTCCTGATCAGTGTACTGGCACACTCAATTACATATTTGCAAGGGGAAAATAGGCAGGCTCCGCTATTCAAATAATATAAATTCGTCCCTCATGCCCAAGACAACTAATGACAAATGAAAGAACAAAAGTTGGCATGAGATAGAGGACAAATACATAAGGTAATTTATTTAGTATAAATAAAATGTAACAAAATACAGAACCACAATTTAAAAAAAATTAAACAGGTAAACATTGTTATGATACAATGGGGCATGCACCATGGTAAGTGACCTCCCCCAGACCTATTCCTGCACTTTTTATATTTAGTTGCCATAATACAGATACATCAAAGAATATACATACTGTAAGTGTCAAGGTACCTAAAAACAAACTTGTAATCGAAAATAAACTATCAAACAAATATCACCTGAGTAAATAAAGGTGAGACAGGTGATCAAGTCTGGAATATTCCTACATGTAACGCCATGCTGTATGGCTTCCTCAGGGCTAACAAACAGATCTGATCCATGGTTAAATAGGCAGAACACAGCTGAATGCAACCAAATATTAGTTATGTGTTACCTGTAAAGGAACATGGTACCAGAAAGCCACAGCATAGAACATTGTGACCTTGAATTTAAAGAGGCCCCCCTTCCCTCGCAATAAACATTTATCCACAGGATAGGTGATCAATGTTAGACTGCTGGGAGCCCCACCACTGATCATTAGTATGGGGAAGCCAAGTTCCCCATTCCTTCTCACCAACATGACTGCCATACATGCGTTCGTACAAGCTCTAAACAGAGCATTGCACAGCTGAGGATAAGGAGAACTTTGGGGCTTAGGATCATCAGAATAGTGATTGATGTAGGTCCTAGTTGTGTCTTTGAACAATTAAAACTTATTTCTTGTTCTGGGTAATGTATTTTTTGACCCCCTAGACCTATATCTGTATATAGTATAGTACATGTTGTATAGTATCAGCACATGTTGCTGTTTCTTTTCCACATTTTCCTCTGAGCATAACTCATACAGTATTTCCAGTTGTCTCATAGTACAATAAAATAATAAGGCAGCTTCAGTCTGGTTATTTATACTGCACTTCAAATGAAGGTTAGGTTTAGTTTGGTGAAGGATATGTATTCCGTGAGTCATTACTCAGGATTCAGGACTTTTTCTATTCTATTTGTTTTTATATCAAAAGCGCATAAAATATAATTTGTCATGTTTTATACACATAGAATTACTTGATATGTACCTGTCTCGGGTGTATTCTAGATAATAATACAGTACTATGTGCTATGTAAGAGCGCCTCTAGTTATAGAAAATATCTCAATTCATAGAGACAAGTCACATGTTCTCATTGGTTGGGATATGGGTTTGGAGACCACCATTAGTCTCTAGAAGATTCTGAAGACCATCAACTTCCTCCAGCTTTTTTTTATCTTTATCATTCTTATCTGGAAAAGCTCAAAACAACCATTAAAACACACACTGATATAAGCCTATGGATTGCCTTAGCCAAACTGAGCCGGGAGAAACTGTTCAAGCTACTCTGCAAAAACAAAACAAGTCTCAAAACCTAGAACTCCACCAATGAAAAGTTCTGAAGTTTCAATACAAAACATTAGAAGTATCCTTTAAAGGGGTTTTCCAGTTTCACAGTACTGTCGTCTATCCTCAGGCTAGACCATCAATATCAGATTAGTGGAGGTCCAACTGTTGGCACTCCAACGAAGTATTTGAAAGCCTCAAGTGAATGGGAGGAAATTGCAATTACCCTGCACATGGTCCCTTCAAACAGCTCACTGGCGGAAGTGCGAGAGTCAGACCCCCACCAATCTCATACTGATGACATATTCTGAAGATAGGGCATAATTTCATTATTTCCTTTATCGCAAGTATAGAATGATTGTACAGTACATAACATGCAACTAGCGAGAAGATTATTAGATAACTGCCATACTGTATAACTGAGAATCGAGTCTAAGGAACAAGAAACCTGCGTATTTGTTTTTAACCTGCCCCTATCTCGAAATTAAGAAGCCCTCTAAATGTCTTTATAAAAAAATGTATCTTTTCATCATTGCTATAACTCTGATAAACTCAGTTACTCTCAGGGATATGTGCAAATGATGTTGAACATGGTCTTATGCATAGCTGTAGAGTAATGGCATCATTGACTTTAATGATAGCTATTGACTTGGGAGTTGGACCTAAATGCTCTGTGGGTATTCATTTTGTTATTGATTTTAAGTATTCTTACAAGTTCTGCTTTAATATCTTCGTTTGTTTTTTTCCTTGCACACTTTTCTGGCCATTATGTCACTACTATTCTCCTTTTAAATGCTATGTTGTGATTTTAGTAAGTGGTACTGTGGTGTGCTACAATCAGTCTTGCGTGTACTGGACATGTTGACCAGATTGTCCACCATTTTGAAAACTACTGGTCTCTTTTTGCCATGTTTATCACAGAGGAAAAACATGCATCAGAAAGGAAAAGTGGGGATCGTGGGTAGTGTGGTATATTGTTTTGGAGTGAGGTCCCGTGACATACTGCAATGGACTGCCCATTTTGTGATATCAGTCAAAAGTTAAGTTAACGTAGTAGCCACAGGAGAAAAGAGCTAGTTGTGGGATTAAGGAACCAAATCATAGGTGTTCTTTACATGGGGGACCCCAACTTAACCCCTTTTTCTACCAGTGCCATATTGAGTGGGGCCAACTAAAGTTTGTCTATGTTGGCATTTATAGGAGGGTCACCCAATATCTTATTTTGTATCTTATTCCACATATGACCTTTGGATGTTATGGCAAATGGACTTTCTCCTGGTTGGAGATAGCTAGTCCTTGTATACATCTTAGATAGCTGCCTGCAGCTAGTTTTCCTGTCATAAAGTAAAACAGAATAAGCTCCTTCCACACTCTTCTTGCCAGTGGTTTATCTCCTGCAGAATAAATTATTGGGCATGTTAAAATGTAACATTCCTAGGCCCTCTTTCTCTCAGCATCTGCATTTGTGGTAGAGTTGCTATTTGTGGTACACAATAGATAGTTTGCCAGGCATGTCAATATTAGTGAGTTTGGCAGACTTACATTGAATGTGTATGGATATCTCTTTCCCGCAGATAATGGCCTGCTTCATTTCTAGAGGTGTGTTTATATCCTCTACTCAACTGTTACCCATATACCCCACATTGCGGTGTTATAGGAATTGTACATACGCCTCATAGCGGTGTTATAGGAATTGTACATACTCCTCATGGCGGTGTTATAGGAATTGTACATACTCCTCGTAGCGGTGTTATAGGAATTGTACATACTCTTCATGGCAGTGTTTTAGGAATTGTACATACTCCTCGTAGTGGTGTTACAGGAATATATATAGATTATTGATAGAGATGGGCTATCACATATTTAGAAATGATAAAACTGGAAAATACTTTGGTTCCAGACTTTCTGATAATCTCACAGCTCACATAATTGTGTACAGTTTTATCTTGTTGATACAAGTTCTTAATGGCCATTTGTTAGGATCAAAGCATCATTTGGTTTTTAATCTTTGCCTTCTGCCAGTACGTTCTTCCTTTTGAAGCCGATAGGGATATATCAGTCTGAAGCTGGTAAGGTTACAAGCTGATCATTAAATATATCGCTGTGAGTAGTATTTAAACAAAATTGGTAAAAATGAATATTATGACATTGTGAGCAATTCATTGAAATGACTGAAAAGTCATTATCATGCACAAAACAATCAGCTCAATGATACAGTCAGATCTACTACATGCAAATGACAGAAATTATACTGTAGTTGTTACCGCTTAAGCATATGTTTTTGTTTTTTAATTTCAAGCCCTATTATGAATGTCATAGTGAGGGATCCCCCATTCATGACCCCGTTTATTAGCTAGAGTGACTAACCAAGAGCAGCTCTTCTTTGGTGGATTGGACCAGGCCATCAAATATACAACTCTTTTGATAATATAGATTTTTTTTCTAAATGAATTTCCAGGAGATACCCATAGCAGAGCAAGGAAAACAGACAGACCTGAGCTTGCCATTTAGCACTCTATTAAAATTGTGCACTTTAATAGAATGTTTTGCTATATATATATATATATATATATATATATATATATATATAGCAAAACATTCTATTTTCAATATGCTAAAGTGCACAATCCTGGACATTTGCATTTGTCTTCTCATAAATATCATATTCCTAAGAGCAGAGCAGCATTGAAGCCTTCAACCTCAAGAAGTGACCTTTTGTTGTAGCATTTCTGTAACCTGCCCTAGACAAATTAAAACTTGAGCACCAGCATTATCTAGGGAAAGGAATTAATTTGCCTTCAATTAATGAGTGTTCCTAGTTAAGATTGTCGATGATAACACAGTGCACAGCTAATTAGGACATCAGCCCAGGACAACTGACCTGCAATCCTTCAGCCCTCAAACATGTATGGTACTTGTGGGGAGATTAGTAGAATTCATTATGAGAGAAAAAGAAGACAACATGCCACCAACACTTGTAAGGGCTCGTTCACATCACCGTTAGGGATTCCGTTCTAACTTTCTGTTATAACATTATTATAACGGAAAATAACGGAATCCCTAGGACAGAAATCTAAACGGACACCTTTAAGAGGCATTCCGTTTTGATTCGTCATAATAGAAGCCTATGGGAAAGCATAACGGATCCGTCTGGTTGCCGTTATGCTGGACGGAAACCTAAGTTCTATCGACAGGACTTTGGTTTCCGTCCAGCATAACGGCAACCAGACGGATCCGTTATGCTTTCCCATAGGCTTCTATTATGACGGATCAAAACAGAATGCCTCTTAACCCCTTAAGGACCCTGCCATTTTTCACCTTAAGGACCAGGCCATTTTTAGCAAATCTGACATGTCTCACTTTATGTGGTGATAACTTTAGAACGCTTT
This sequence comes from Rhinella marina, assembly GCA_900303285.1. NCBI lineage: Eukaryota > Metazoa > Chordata > Amphibia > Anura > Bufonidae > Rhinella > Rhinella marina. The sequence goes on along the minus strand of ONZH01011784.1, from coordinate 53,471 downwards.
TACTTATCCAGGCCATTCTGAGATTGTTTTCTCATCACATATTGTATTTCATGGCAGTGGTAAATTTGAGTCAAAATATTTCATTCTTATTTATAAAAAAATACCAAATTTACCAAAAATTTAGAAAAATTAGCAAATTTCCAAATGTCAATTTCTCTACTTTTAAAATACATAGTAATGCCTCCAAAAATAGTTATGACTTTACATTCCCCATGTGTCTACTTCAGGTTTGGATCACTTTGAAAATTACATTTTATTTTTTTGGGACGTTAGAAGGCTTAGAAATTTAGAAGCAAATTTTGAAATTTTTCACAAAATTTCCAAAACCCACTTTTTAAGGACCAGTTCAGGTTTGAAGTCACTTTGTGAGGCTTCCATCATAGAAACCACCCAAAAATTACCCCATTTTAGAAACTACACCTCTCAAGGTATTCAAAACTGATTTTACAAACGTTTTTAACCCTTTAGGTGTTCCACAAGAATTAAAGGAAAATGTAGCCAAAATTTCCGAATTTAACTTTTTTGACAGATTTTCCATATGAATCATTTTATTCTGAGAATAAAGCAAGGGTTAACTGCCAAACAAAACTCAGTAATTATTACCCTGATTCTGTAGTTTATAGTAATGCCCCATTTGTCATCGTAAACTGCTGTACAGGCACACGGCAGGGCGCAGAAGGAAAGGAACGCCAGGGCAGATTTCACTGGAAAAAGTTTAAGTTGCCATGTCACATTTGATGCACCCCTAGAGTAGGAAACTCCAAAAAACTGACCCCATTTTGGAAACTACGGGATAAGTTGGCAGTTTTGTTAGTGCCATTTTAGGGTACATATGATTTTTGGTAGCTCTATATTACACTTTTTGTGAGGCAAGGTAACAAAAACTAGCAGTTTTGGCATTGTTTTTATTTTTTGTTATTTACAATATTCATCTGAGAGGTTAGATCGTGTGATATTTTTATAGAGCAGGTCGTTACGGACGCGGCAATATCTGATATGTATACTTTTTTTTAATTTATTTAAGTTTTACACAATATTTTTGAAGCACAAAAAAAATCACATTTTAGTGTCTCCATAGTCAGAGAGCTGTAGTTTTTTTTATTTTTTGGGCGATTGTCTCATATAGGGGCTCATTTTTTGCGGGATGAGATGACGATTAGATTGGTACTATTTTTGGGGGCATACGCTTTTTTGATCGCTTGGTATTACAATTTTTGTGATGAAATGTGACAAAAAATGGCTTTTTTTAGACAGTTTTTATTTTTTTATCTTTTACAGTGTTCACCTGAGGGGAGAGATCATGCTATATTTTTGTAGAGCAGGTTTTTACGGACGTGGCGATACCTAACATGTACACTTATTTTTATTTTTTTTAAGTTTTACACAATGATATCATTTTTGAAACAAAAAAAATCATGTTTCAGTGTCTCCATAGTCAGAGAGCTGTAGTTTTTTTTATTTTTTGGGCGATTGTCTCAGGTAGGGGCTCATTTTTTGCGGGATGAGATGACGATTAGATTGGCACTATTTTTGGGGGCATACGCTTTTTTGATCGCTTGGTATTACAATTTTTGTGATGAAATGTGACAAAAAATGGCTTTTTTAGACAGTTTTAATTTTTTATTTTTTACAGTGTTCACCTGAGGGGAGAGATCATGCTATATTTTTGTAGAGCAGGTTTTTACGGATGTGGTGATGCCTAACATGTATACTTATTTTTATTTTTTTAAGTTTTACACAATAATATCATTTTTGAAACAAAAAAAATCATGTTTCAGTGTCTCCATAGTCAGAGAGCTGTAGTTTTTTTATTTTTTGGGCGATTGTCTCGGGTAGGGGCTCATTTTTTTGCGGGATGAGATGACAGTTAGATTGGTACTATTTTTGGGGGCATACGCTTTTTTGATCGCATGGTATTACATTTTTTGTGATGAAATGTGAACAAAAATGACTTTTTAGAGTTTTTATTTTTTATTTTTTACGGTGTTGACCGGGCGGGCTGGATCATGTGATATTTTAATAAAGCAGGTTTTTACGGACGTGGCGATACCTAATATGTATATATTTTTTTTTTCTATTTTTATGTGTTTCTTTATGGGGGACTTTTTTTTTATTGAAACTTTATTATTTTTTTTATTTATTTTTTGTTAAAATACTTTTATTTAACTTTTTTTAAACATTTCACTTATGTCCTAGTAAGGGACTTTAACATTTCAGGGTCTGATCCCTGATTGAATGCAGCACAATACATCTGTATTGTGCTGCATTCAACTGTCAGCGTCTCACACTGTGAGACGCTGACCGTTGCCTAGGAGACCCAGTGCTGTGGCTGGGTCTCCTGGGCTTCCGTAGATGGGAGTCCCGATGCCTCTGGGCAAGGCATCGGGGCTTCCATCTCAACCATCGCCCCCCCCCCCCCCACCGCCTCACGGGGACCCGATGGCTTTAAAAAGCTGCCGCAATTGCCTTGTATGCCGTGGTCAGCGTGACCGCGGCATACAAGAGGTTAATCTGCCAGCATCTGTGTAATCACCGGTGCTGGCGGATACAGCAGAGGCCCGGCTGTTAGTATCAGCCGGGCCCCTGCTGCAGATTGCAGCAGCGGGGCAGCAGCAGCACGTTAACCCTAGGACGAGAATGCTCGTCCTAGGGCGTTAAGTAACGCCATATTAGGACGAGCATTCTCGTCCTAGGTCGTTAAGCTGTTAAAGGTGTCCGTTTTGATTTCCGTCCTAGGGATTCCGTTATTTTCCGTTATAACGATGTTATAACGGAAAGTTAGAACGGAATCCCTAACGGTGATGTGAACGAGCCCTAAGTAAATTTCTGCATTGCAAGACTACTACTGACACATGTAAACACTTTGCTAGAGGGGGACTGACCGAGGTTCCTGGTGGAAAAGGATATTTTAGACTTATAATACCCGAAAACCAGATGGTTGCAATATTTTTCTTTCTTTCTATTTTTTTTAAACTGTTTATTTCTTATCAAGTTTTTCATTACAAGTAAGAAAAATGATAAATAAAGGTAATATTAAAACATCAGTAATCTTAAGAGTTATCAGAAAAGAGCAACAATATGCAATGTAACCTTTAGACTAACAATGCAGGTAAAGCCTACATCACATAAGACAGGCAGTAGACAGAAAGGTCATATTAGAAGATTCAATTGCTATCGTATATGACCTGGTAATGAAATGGAACATAAAAAGCACAATTAATCTAATCAGATCATATCTCAAAACATTGCTATAGAGCAAGGAAACGTGAAAGGTACATATATAATCCTCCCACAAGTAATCAGTAGAGCCAGAAAACAAATAGACAGAGGAGAAGAGGTAAAGGCAAAGAGGAAAGAAGAAACAAGGAGGAGGAGAGAGCACAAATCAAGAAAGAACCGATTAAGAAACTGGCCTGGGTGCGGCTAAGCTCCATTCAAGTGAACAGAGCTTAGCCCCGCCCAGGCCAGTGAAACTAGTCGTGACGTCACTGGGCCTGAGGAAAACACAGAGAAGGCCGCGGCGCTCCTGCAGCGCCGCTGCCTTCTCAAACAGCTGATCGGCGGGGGTCCCGGGTGTCGGACCGCCGATCAGATGCTTATGATCTATCCAGGGGATAGATCATCAGTTTCACAGAACTGCAGAACCCCTTTAACATAGCAGTAAGATATTCAATTACACAGATGTCTTGAAGATGTTTCTGGAAGCCTAAAACTGATTGGGGACCTGCAGAACACCAACATAGATTAAGTAAGCACTTGGCTGCAGAAAGTATAAGAAGGAGCAGCTGAACCCGGAGTTTTGTAATGTCTAGAAGGGTTGGTTGCCATATATTTCAAATGATGTTAACGCCATAGGGCTTAAAGGGGTTTTCCGGGGTTTTAATGTTGATGGCCTATCATCAGGATAGACTATGACTATCTGATCATCGAGAGTCCAACACCCCACATCCCTACCAATAAGCTGATTCAGAGTAGTTCCTGCGCAAAACTATGCACTCTATCCATAGTGTATTGGACAGAACTGGTTACTGCAGCGCTACTCCTATTGAACTGAATAGGAGCAATGATACTCTAGACCAGGGTTCCTCTACTCTGGTCCTCAGGGCCCATCTGCTGGTCGTGTTTTCAGGATTTCCTTAGTATTCAGCAGGTGATATAATTAGTGTCAGTGCATCAGGATTTACCACAGGTATTCATTCTGTGGGATATTCTCAAATCATGACTAGTAGGTGGGCCCTGAGGACTGGAGTTGAGGAACACTGCTGTAGACAATGGAGAGAGCTCTGTGTAGAGCTACTGCAGAAGACCTGACAGGCAGAGGAGCGGTGGGGGATCTATCTTTCTATATATTCCTTTTACACAGGTAGCCTAACTTCTTTTCTTTCAACATATGGAGGAACACACAAGATTATCAGCAATTGATTAAACCAATACACAGCAAGAAGGCAGAAAGTGGAAAGTTTTCTTTTCTCCCTCCTTGTTAGTGAACTCAACAAATGTATTTACTTTGTGGTTAAAAGAGAGTTCAGATGTGCGTATTAGGATTCCTGTCATGCAGCGAGACAGCTGCAATCATCCTAGTAATTTCATCTTATGTTTCATGTAGTTAAGCCACAGGAGGGCCAACCTCCATGCTTTATGACACTGAACAAAGCCTGTTTGAAAAAATAATTAAAGGTATATATCAATAAGTTTCAGTAAAGAAACAGACGATGATGGGGAAAAGTGACAAACCATAAAAACTAACAATCTGGCAGATTTTATTTTTCAGGCGCTGAATTTCCAGAAACACTTGTATGGATAGCTGTGTTTTATAAGTGTTTCTAAATGGGGTAAGTGAGGGAAAGAATGCTGATTTAATTATTGGAGGTTTTAATTATAATAGGAAAAGGGTCTGAAATGCAGAGATATACTGTTGCACTGGGGTGCCTATGACCCACCAGTAAAATTAATTCTGGTGGCCCACTGTACAAATACATGCAAATGTTATCTGTTCACATGGTGGCAGACAGCAGCAAGATGTTAGAAGATGACAGATTATGGAGCTCCCAGCAGTGACTTCCAGAAGGTGGTACAATGCAGTCAGGCAGGAAATATACTTCTTGCATTCGCCAAACCCAGACTTAAAGGGGTTGTCTCACTTCAATAAGTGGCATTTATCATGTAGAGAAAGTTAATACAAGACTCTTACTAATATATTATTAGCAATATTGCTTCCCTTGTTGTCTGGATTTATTTTTCCACCAAATTATACACAGCTCGTTTCCATGGTTACAACTACCCTGCAATCCATCAGTGGTGGTCTTGCTAGCACAATATAGAAAAAAGCACTAGCCCATGTGTGCTCCCATGGTTCTGGCCACCAGAGAGCGTGAAGCTTTTTCATATAGTGTGCAAGCACGACCACCACTGATGAATTGCAGGGTGGTCTGTAACCACGGAAACAAGCAGTGCATAATGTGATGGAAAAATGAATCCAGCCAGCAAAGGAAGCAATATGGACGATAACACTACAAGTAAGTGCCTTGTATTAACTTTCTGTACATGATAAATGCCACTTACTGAAGCGAGACAACCCCTTTAATCAAACTGCCAGAAAGAGATCTGTCACTGCACAATACATGTTTCCGCTGCTCCAGAAACCAGTGGCAGCATGCTTTACACCACTCTATCGGACAGTTGGTATTGTGCTTGGTGATGTGAAGCTACATGAAGCTGCTCAGCCATGGAAACCCATGTCATGAAGCTGCCAGTGTACAGTTTTTATGCTGATATTAATGCCAGAGGAGGTTTGGAACGGTGCGGTTATAGAGTCAGTATAGCATAGGGTGACCAGACGTCCTCTTTTCCCCGGACATGTCCTATTTTTGGGCATTAAAAAAATGTCCGGGGGGAATTGGAAAATCGTCCGGGATTTTGTTGGACTGCCTCAAACTGTTTGAGTCAAACATAATTTATGTTTGACTCAAACAGTTTGAGGCAGTCCAACAAAGTCATTTTAACTTTTAAAATGGCCTTTAGGGTTAAAAATAATAAAAACAAACTCACCTTTTCCACTTGTTCGCGGCGCAGCCAGTCCGGTGTCTTCTTTCTTCTTTCCCGGCCTTGCAGGACCTGCAAAAGGACCTTTGGTGACGTCACCGCGGTCACCACGTGGTGAGCGCGCTCACCGCGCGGTGACATCACCAAAGGTCCCTTTGCAGGTCCTGCAAGGTGAAAGAAGAAAGAAGACACCGGACCGGCTGCGCCGCGAACAAGTGGAAAAGGTGAGTTTTTTAAAATTATTTTTAACCTCTAAGGGCCATTTTAACAATTATTTTCTGTTATAACCATGTTATAACGGAAAATAATAAAGGGAAGTTCGGGTCCCCATTCCCTGGGGTATAGTGTAATGGCATTACACTATACCCCAGGGAATGGGGGGACCTCAATTTCCCTTTATTATTTTATTTCTGAAAAGGAGCACACCTTTTTTTTCGGGGTGTCCTCCTTTTCAGAAACCCAGATCTGGTCACCCTAGTATAGCATTGGTGACTTTAATGCACCTCTGTACTCGGGAACCCTGCTCTGTAACTTTACATGAACTGTCACTCTGTGGCTGAGATGCTGTGGTGCATAAACGCTTCCACATTGAAATAATGCCACTCAGAGATGATGGTGGAATATCTAGGAGGGAAGAAATTTTACACACTGACTTGTCACAACAGTGTCTTCCAATTACAGGACCACGATAGAATTCAGTGAGCTCTTTAGAATGACCCATTCTTTCACAAACGTTTGTAAAGGCAATGCATGGCTAGATGCTGGATTTTATACACCTGTGGCAATGGGAGTGAGGGAGTTATAAATCATCAATAGATACATAGATATGTAGATAGATTATAACAGATCTATCCTACAGATAGTGATAGATTAAAACACACACTGATTAAAGCCTATGGATTGCCTTAGCCAAACTGAGCAGGGAGAAACTGTTCAAGCTACTCTGCAAAAACAAAACAAGCCTCAAAACCTAGAACTCCACCAATGAAAAGTTCTGACATTTCAATACAAAACATTAGAAGTATCCTTTAAAGGGGTTTTCCAGTTTCACAGTACTGATCATCTATCCTCAGGCTAGACCATCAATATCAGATTAGTGGAGGTCCAACTGTTGGCACTCCAACAAAGTATTTGAAAGCCTCAAGTGAATGGGAGGAAATTGCAATTACCCTGCACATGGTCCCTTCAAACAGCTCATTGGCGGAAGTGCGAGAGTCAGACCCCCACCAATCTCATACTGATGACATATTCTGAAGATAGGGCATAATTTCATTATTTCCTTTATCGCAAGTATAGAATGATTGTACAGTACATAACATGTAACTAGCGAGAAGATTATTAGATAACTGCCGTACTGTATAACTGAGAATCGAGTCTAAGGAACAAGAAACCTGCGTATTTGTTTTTAACCTGCCCCTATCTCGAAATTAAGAAGCCCTCTAAATGTCTTTATAAATAAATGTATCTTTTCATCATTGCTATAACTCTGATAAACTCAGTTACTCTCAGGGATATGTGCAAATGATGTTGAACATGGTCTTATGCATAGCTGTAGAGTAATGGCATCATTGACTTTAATGATAGCTATTGACTTGGGAGTTGGACCTAAATGCTCTGTGGGTATTCATTTTGTTATTGATTTTCTGTATTCTTACAAGTTCTGCTTTAATATCTTCGTTTGTTTTTTTCCTTGCACACTTTTCTGGCCATTATGTCACTACTATTCTCCTTTTAAATGTTATGTTGTGATTTTAGTAAGTGGTACTGTGGTGTGCTACAATCAGTCTTGCGTGTACTGGACATGTTGACCAGATTGTCCACCATTTTGAAAACTACTGGTCTCTTTTTGCCATGTTTATCACAGAGGAAAAACATGCATCAGAAAGGAAAAGTGGGGATCGTGGGTAGTGTGGTATATTGTTTTGGAGTGAGGTCCCGTGACATACTGCAATGGACTGCCCATTTTGTGATATCAGTCAAAAGTTAAGTTAACGTAGTAGCCACAGGAGAAAAGAGCTAGTTGTGGGATTAAGGAACCAAATCATAGGTGTTCTTTACATGGGGGACCCCAACTTAACCCCTTTTTCTACCAGTGCCATATTGAGTGGGGCCAACTAAAGTTTGTCTATGTTGGCATTTATAGGAGGGTCACCCAATATCTTATTTTGTATCTTATTCCACATATGACCTTTGGATGTTATGGCAAATGGACTTTCTCCTGGTTGGAGATAGCTAGTCCTTGTATACATCTTAGATAGCTGCCTGCAGCTAGTTTTCCTGTCATAAAGTAAAACAGAATAAGCTCCTTCCACACTCTTCTTGCCAGTGGTTTATCTCCTGCAGAATAAATTATTGGGCATGTTAAAATGTAACATTCCTAGGCCCTCTTTCTCTCAGCATCTGCATTTGTGGTAGAGTTGCTATTTGTGGTACACAATAGATAGTTTGCCAGGCATGTCAATATTAGTGAGTTTGGCAGACTTACATTGAATGTGTATGGATATCTCTTTCCCGCAGAAAATGGCCTGCTTCATTTCTAGAGGTGTGTTTATATCCTCTACTCAACTGTTACCCATATACCCCACATTGCGATGTTATAGGAATTGTACATACGCCTCATAGCGGTGTTATAGGAATTGTACATACTCCTCATGGCGGTGTTATAGGAATTGTACATACTCCTCGTAGCGTAACTGTACACTGATAGATAGATAGATATTAAATAGATATATGATAGATAGATAGATAAATATAGATACATATTAGATAGGTAGATAGATAGATAGATAGATAGATAGATAGATAGATAATAGACAGATGGGTAAATCATAGATAGATATGTTGAGTATAGAGATGAGCGAGTCATTGAAAATTTGCTCCGGCGAGGGGCGTGGCTAGCCATGGCAGCGTGAGGACGCGTGTGTGTAGAGCTCCTCTGTCTACCTGCTATTCCCCAGCTGAATCCACTACCATCATGGGCAAATCGGTCAAGAGGGGCAGAGCACGTCCATCTGCTCCCCTCTCAGCCTCCCAGGGGGACCTCAGCAACTTCCTTCTGAAGCCCCAAGACGCCGAGGACGGACATCACCCGCAGCAGCCAGAGCGCGGCCTACAATATGGCGGCGGTGGAGGCCATAGGTCTCCCACTTCCTCAGCCTTACCCTCCCGCTGCACGGATCCCTCTGGAAGACCCGGCTCCTGCTGCTCACCAGGCCGCACTCATTCGGCCCCCCCGGCGCCTCACCGTGGCACGGCGACATCTCCTCCCAGCGTCGGCTCTGAGCGGCGGGCTGCGCATCAACATGGCGGCTCCCCGCTCCACATACAGGTACCGGACGCAGCTGAGCCGCGCACCCATCAGTCTCCATGCGCTGCCTCGCCGCCGGGACTTCAGGCAAGTCCCCTTCTTTTAACCCAGTCGCCACCTGGGTCCCCTGGGGCCATCCCCTCCTCCCCAGTGGTGCTCCTTCCTGGGGCTTCCAGCTTGAGGCCCTCTGCCTCGGCCTTTGTGCCGCAACAGATATGTGCAGAAGGGCCTCACCTCAACTCCCCTCTCCAGGGACATTGCAGTACACCAGCCCCAAAACTGGTGTGTGAACCCCCCCTCTCCATAGGGGGTCACCCCCATCCTGTGCCTGCTCCTCAAACCACCTCAGCAAGCCGCACAAGGGGCCCATTGTCCCCACCGGACTCTCCAGCCTCCTCCATGGCGGCATCCCCGCAGTGGTCCACGGGGTCCTCATCCTAGGGGGGCCCGCCCTGCTGTACCATCTGCTCCTGTTGGCCTACCTCTCATCTCCTCTGGGGGTCTGGATGCCCTTCCCCCGCGTATGCCCACACATGGATCTACCTCACCTGGTCCTACGGATGATACCAGGGCCCCTACGGTGGCGGACCTGCGTCTACTTATATGTTCTCTTCCCTCAAAGGAGGATCTTTCTACATTCGCTACCAAAATCCTGCAAGAATGTAAGCAGGAGTTCGCCCTATTTAGAGGAGAGCTCACTGCTTTAAAGGGACGTGTGGATGCTATATGTCATGATCACTCAGATGTCCGTGCGGAGGTCAAAGCCCTTCAAGATACTACTCGCTCATATGGATCTGAAATCCATTCCCTACAACAACATCTGGATGACCTGGAGAATAGGGGTCGTCGTAATAATATCCGGATCCGAGGACTGCCTGAATCTGTGTCTCCTGCTGACCTATACCCTGCTCTCCTTCGCATCTTCAATGACCTGTTGGACAAACCAAGGGGGTCCCACATCGAGATAGATAGAGCCCACCGGGCCTTACGCCCTCCTCCCCCAGTGGGGGCGCCACCTCGGGATGTCATCTGCCGGATCCATTTTTACGCTGTCAAAGAGCAAATCCTGTTCCAAGCCCGACAGCGCCAATCCCTCTCCTTTGCTGGAGCGCCTATTATGCTCCTACAGGACGTATCCCGATTCACCTTGGCCCAGAGGGCGACTCTGAAACCTGTCCTCTCTCTTTTGCGTGAGCGGGGGATTCCCTATCGCTGGGGGTTCCCCTTTGCACTCATAGCTGGCCATGGAGGCAGTTCTGCTACACTTCGCTCCAGTGATGATTTGGCTGGATTCCTACATGGACTCGATCTTCCATCTGTTGATCTTGACCAGTGGCCTTCATTTGGCGTCCCTAGCTCCACTCGCCCACAGGGACAGCCTTCTTCCCAGCGTTCCGGGGGAAGTTCTCAAGGACTTCCTTCCCGTGCTACTCGCAACCGTCGCAGACGTCAAGATAGTGCCTGGCGAGATCCCCAAGCTTCCCGCCCCTTCTGAGGCATTTCCCTCCTAGCTGTGACTCTTGCGTCTGTATTTTCTATGTCTTAAATGCTTGCTGGCACCCTTTGGCTCACAAGCACTGGTTGTGGACTTTGCTGTTTCAGAAATGTTGCTTTTTCAGTTAGTTGTTTTCTTGCAGGGATGATAGTTGGAACTCTGCTGTGTGGCTATCACTTTCCCCACATAGGCCACGACACTCCCTTGGGAGTTCACACTTCCCGGGTGACTGTCTACATAGACCATTTGGTCTATACTGTCTTGTTTCTCGCATCTCTCTCTATTGGCTAGGGATTTTCCCTGCCCTGCACTCTTTCTCTCTTCTCTGACTCCCCTTCCCTTTTTCTCTCTTTACCACTTTTCCTAGCTCCTTTTCCTTTCTTCCCGCTCCCCCCCCCTTTTTTTTTTTTTGATTGTTTTCGTTTTCTTTTCAGGAACTTGGATATGTCTTCGCTCAATATCGCATCGTTCAATGTGAATGGCCTGAACTCCCCACAGAAACGCAGTCAGGTGCTCTACCATTTTCACCGTCAAAAGGTACATATTGCTTGTTTTCAGGAAACGCACTTTAAGGAGGGTTCCTCCCCGGGACTCCGTCATCGCCACTATACAACCTGGTTCACTGCTAACAATCAACACAACAAATCTAAAGGAGTCGCCATAGCGATCCATAAAACTCTCCCCTTTCAGCTGCAAGGTTGTGTGGTGGACCCTGACGCCCGGTACCTGATACTGACTTTGAGCATAGCAGGGAGAGAGTTTACTATCATAAATACATATGCCCCCAATCACAACCAGGTGGCATTTCTAACTGGCCTTATAGATAAGGCCATCCCCCTGGCAAGGGGTACTGTGATCCTGTGTGGCGATCTGAATCTCACCCTGGATCCCACTTTAGACAATTCCTCGGGACGTGCCGCCCTCTCCTACGGGGCTATCAAAAAGGTTAAAAAAGCTTTTTTACAGTTGCAGCTCTGCGATCCATGGCGCCTACAGCATCCTGCCGATAGGGATTATTCTTGTTACTCACCCCCTCACTCCTCTTATAGTAGAATAGATTACATCCTTCTCCACCAACAGGCGCTCTCGTGGGTGGACACCACGCGCATCGGGTCTATTCTGTGGTCTGACCATGCCCCTGTGTACTGCTCTCTGCAGCTGCCTCACTTTTCTAAAACTGAGTGGATGTGGAGACTTAACGAATCTCTTCTCCTGGACTCGGTGTGTGCAGCTGATATCTCCCAGTCAATCACTGAGTTCCTTAATGTACACCAGTCTGATACTACTCCTCTTCCCATACAGTGGGAAGCTCTTAAATGTGTGCTCAGGGGCATTCTGGTCAAGCATGGGACTAGGCTCAAAAAAGAAAAAGCACATTCTCTCTCTCTTGCTCTCCGCAAAGTGGCTAGTTTGGAGCTGTCCCATAAACGTGCACTTGCTCCGGCCACCTTGCGGGCCCTGCAAGAAGCTCGTCTAGACGCCCAGCGCCTTTTGGATAGATCATATCAGAAAATGGTGCAAAAGTGCCGCAGCACATTTTATGAGTTTGGTAACAAGAGTGGACGAATGCTAGCCAGGGCTATTAAGCAACAGATAACATCTTCACATATACCCCTTATCAAATCACCTCAGGGGGTCCCGGTGTACACTGCCCCAGATATAGCCACCTCCTTCCACTCCTTTTACTTGGATTTATACAATTTACCAACTCCACCTGATCCGGTGGATGTGCCGCTCTCTTCTGCCTCTCGGCTGTCTGCGGAGCAGTCCGCCTCCCTGGACTCCCCGTTTACTGCTGAGGAGCTTCAGAGTGTACTAAAGTCCCTTCCGGGCGGTAAAAGTCCTGGGCCTGACGGTTACACAGCCAGATTTTACAAGGACTTTGCAGAGAAACTGTCGCCCTTTCTTCTTGAACTCTTTAATGCAGTGTCCACTGGCATCCCTTTCCCGGCGCAGACCTTAGCTGCCCATATAGCGGTTATTCCAAAACCAGGTAAAGATCCTCAAATGTGTGCGAGTTATCGCCCTATCTCCTTACTGAATGTTGATCTTAAAATATTTGCTAAACTATTGGCGAACCGCCTGAATACATTCCTGCCTTCTCTGATTAATTCTGATCAGGTGGGGTTTGTGCCGGGAAGGGAGGCTAGGGATAACACCCTCAAAACGCTAGACATTATTCACCATGCCAAGAAAAGACATATTCCGTTAATGATCCTGTCTTTGGATGCTGAGAAAGCATTTGACAGGATCTCCTGGTCAGCCTTGCGGTCATCCATGGCTCATTTAGGTCTGGGCCCATGGATCACGTCCAAGATACTTTCATTGTACAATTCACCGTCAGCGCGGGTTAAAGTGAACGGTTCACTCTCAGCTCCCTTCTCAATTCACAACAGTACTCGCCAAGGCTGTCCACTGTCTCCTCTTCTATACGCTCTAGTAATGGAGCATCTCTTGGCAAACATACGGGATAACCCTGACATTTCTGGAATACATATTGGTGGAGGGGAGTATAAGTGTGCAGCCTTTGCTGATGACCTACTGCTTTATATTACCAATCCTAGAATTTCACTCCCCTGCCTTCAGCGGGAACTCTCTCGTTTTGGGACTTGGACCAATTTTAAAGTCAACCTGTCCAAGTCACATGCCCTAAATGTCTCTCTTCCTCAAGATTTAGAGCGCTCCCTTGCGTCTTCCTTTCCTTTTTCCTGGCCCTCTGGAGGGATCACGTATCTTGGTATTAAGTTGAGCAGCGACCTAACGCGTTTATTCCAGGATAATTTTCTCCCTCTAGTTACCCGTTTTGAGAGAGATCTTGAGTCTTGGCGTCGTAAGGACTTCTCATGGTTCGGGAGGGTTAGTATATTGAAAATGAATATTTTGCCTAAGCTTCTCTACCTCCTGCAGACCATCCCCATCCGAATTCCATGTACATTTTGGAATAGGGTTCGTAAATGCTTCCTAAAGTTTGTCTGGTCTCCGGGCAGGCCTAGAATGAAATGGAATGTTCTTGTCCATGCTAAGGAGGAGGGTGGGGTTGGTCTCCCGGACTGTAGAGTGTACTACCAAGCTGCGGCCTATGCCCGACTCCTGGATGCCTGTCGGGGATACTCCCAAAAGCAATGGATTATTTTGGCCAGAAGCCTCTCAAATACAGCGTTGCAGGTTATCCCTTGGTTACGGAACGTCCCGACTTCCGTTCGCGCTACGCTCACCTTCACTTTCGCTCACACCTTTGCGGCGCTGGGGGACATGCGCGCGGAATCCTCCCTGATAGATGTCAAGGGACCACTGACCCCAATAACAGATCACCCCCTATTCCCCCCTGGTTCCTCTGCGGGTTCATTTCTAAATGGGACGAGGGTCTCTCCCCTTCGCTTTTGTCAGGTTGTCTCTGGGTCCTCACTACGACCCCTGTCTGCCCTGTTAGGGACCTTGCCCCAATCATCTAAAACTCAGTTGGAGTATAATCAACTTCAGCACTTCTTTGCTACTCTTCGTACATCACATACGCTTGACAGGAACCTCACAGCTTTTGAAAAAGCATGTATTGCTCCATCAGCAGTTTTTGGAGACATTTCTTTTCTCTACAAGCTGCTTTCGGCCCAGAAATCGTCCCTGCCCCTCTCATTTTGCCTAAAATGGGAGAGAGATCTGAACATCTCAGTTTCCTCTGCCCAATGGCGTTGATGCTTCTTGTTCACACATAAAGCTATACTGGCCACTAAAGCGCAGGAAACCTGCTATAAATTACTATCTAGGTGGTATAGGGTACCCTCCATGCTGCATAAATGGTTCCCCTCGGTATCGGATAGGTGCTGGCGCTGTGGGTCTGCGGAGGGCACTTTACTGCATATTTGGTGGCATTGTCCTAGTTTGCGCTCATTCTGGGACTCTGTCCACTCGACTATTCAAAAAATTACTAGTTTCCCAATGCCTAACTCTCCAGAGGCGTTCTTTCTGTTTATTTTTGATCTCAACATACCGGCTTATAAGAAATCGCTTTTGAAGCACCTTATTCAGGCTGCCAAAACGGTAATACCATGTCACTGGAAGTCGTCTACCCCACCGACCTTGGAGGAATGGTTTGAGGAAGTCATGGCTTGTCAGAGAATGGAGGAACTGATTGCCCATACCTCTCAGAAATATGCGTTATTCCTGAAATCATGGGAACCATGGGAAGCATACCGGAGCTCGGGCTCTTATGGAAACTCTTAGTGCTCCGTAAGGCCCTGTTTGTACCATAGGGCAACTGTCTCAGGTGAAGAGATATCTGTGGTCATTTCAGTTTGAGCTTAGATGTCTGGGTGTCTTCCAAACATAGTGGTGTTTTTATTCTAATTTATTTTCGCCCCCCCCCCCCTTTTTTTTTTTTCCCCTTTCCTCTCCCTTTCCTCTCTTCCCCTTCCCTCTTCCTCTTTCTCTCTTCCCTATCTAATATCCTTGTGCATCCTTTCTATTGTCAATCACTTGGTTAGTTGTGGTGCTTATCTTACGCACTGGAATGTTGTACGAGCTTTTGGTCATTTGACGGGGTTTTCCAATTAGACTCGTCACACTCTTGTTTGTTTGACTATAATTCTCTTTATTGAAGTATTGCGTATTCAGTGTTGACTTATTACAAGCACTTGTACAACCTTTATGAAAAAAAAAAAAAAAAAAACCTAATAAATATTTGAATTTGAAAATTTGCTCCGGCGAATGTTTGACAAACTTTTGACAAGATTCGGTCTTAATACGAATTTATTTGGTCAAATTTACATTAAAAAATAATCATTGTTTTGCGAACATTCCTACACAAATTACGAACATACATCAGCGTTGTTAAAAGTATGCAATACGTAAGCATTAGCGTACAAAAGTGCGCACAAATCCTTAGCGTACTATTGACTCGCGATTGCGTCATACGCACAAGGCTAGGCCGCGACATACAGTCCTCAGAGCTAAGTGCATAATTTACTAAAAACACCATACAATAAGTGCATAATAGGACACATTGCAGTACCGGAAAAAGAATACACACAATAGGCTAAAGTGCTTGAACGTTGCTGAACCTGTAAAAACGTTATTGCTAAAATACAGTAAAGACATAAGTATGCAAACATTTTAGTGGAATCAATTTCACATTCGCAAGCATAAAAGGCTCAGATATACGTTTGAGTCTCTCCTTATGGCTGCTTGATAATAAAACACTGGAACACAGTTCAAAATTCAATTGTAATCCACGTGAGGTAATTTTGTAATCCAAACAGGTAACGTGTAATCCACATGGATGGTATAGAATAACAGGAAATAGAGAACCCTCTTTGCAAAGGGGGCTCCTAAATAACCTGAGAAGGGGGGGGAGGCGCGCTTAGGCGCAAATGGAAATTTTCAGCAGAATGGGGGGGGGAGGGGGGGCGGTAGAGTCCTGACAAGCCATGTCCATGAAGCGGGGTTTCTCGTCTTGAGTTCAGAGTGTGACACCCTGATGCCTGGATCGGGCGGTGACCAAAGACCATCTGGTTCCAGTTGGGGCGCATCTCTTTAGCCATGCTTGCTACTGATCAGTGTTCAGCGCTGGTCTAAACTGGTTCAGAGTAGGGTGGAGTACTGAGGGAGGAGTCTTCACTCCCTATATGTGCAAATAGTTAGATCCCGGTGGGCCAGGCTGGTTTTTTTCAGTTCTGAGGTGGCGTATCTTCACTTTCTCGCTCTTGCGGGGGCGTATCTTCATTTTTTCTCGACGAATGCGTCCGTTTCATACTTAGTGTACGTATCGTATGTATCATTAGCGTTCAGAATTTTACGAAAATTTACGTATAATTCGAATCGAATCCGAAAAAATCCGGATTCACTTCGGAGTAGAAAATTTGTAAGATTCGATACGAATCTACGAAGCGGCAAATAGTTTCGCTCATCTCTAGTTGAGTACATAATTTATTTTTTTGTCTACTCTGGTTGTGCAGTCCTTTGTAAAACTACAAAGATATCATTATAAATGGCACAAAATCACAGATTCAGCTCTGCTACATCTGCATATGTCCCAATTGTCAGGTTTGATTAGCACTGCATGTATGAACATGTTCTACAGTTTTCAAACCAGCACCTGGATATGAATACTTTTGTAATTGCATGTAATTAAAAATTTAGCATACCCACTGAGTTATTCAGTAAAATGTATCTGTAAAGTGTCACTTAATTTCATATTTCTTTGACCTGCTGACTGAGAAGACCGCACATGCTCAGTTTCATCTTTCAACTGCCTCCTGAGCTGTGATAGGGAGAGCATGGACACGCCCCCTTAGCTGCAGCAGAAAAGACACTCACCTGAGCTGTCAGCTTGATATAAATCTGGCAGATCAATGAATGGGGAGATCTCTGGATCCATGTGAGGTACAGGGCTGGTTCTAGCTTTGTTAGAAAGATGTTGTCATGTCCTATATGATGTATGATTTTCATTTTTTACATTATTCATGGGATAACCCCTTTAAATGTAGAAAAGGAAATCTAGAAGTCTTTACCTATCAGCTTTCAATGCAAGCGCTGCCAAATTTGCTTCCACAGTAACTCTGGATTATTGACATTACTTAATTTGAAGAAAAAATACAATAATTTCTTTGTCATTGCCGTTTGGGCAGGAAAATGGATCATTGACCACCTGGTGAGAGGCCTTTCTGTCTTCATCTGTTGTGGAGCACATTTATTTATTTCTGTTTCTGATTCCAGCTTTGTGAATGCTATGAAGCTCAGTGTTTCATAAAAGGCAGGAGGACATGAATGTATGAAAAATGAGTGCATTATAGCTGCATTCAGTGTTGGGAACTGTCCAGTGCCAGGTGCTGAAAGCACCAAAAATCCATTCTTCCTGTAGATAGTTTATTATCATTGAAGTTAGCTTCAGTCAGATGTTAGAAGGACAAGGACATCTGTCAAAAAAATACACACTTGGTACAGAGTTGCATATAGTTTGATGAGGGTTTTATGGGAAGTGGACTTTTGTGCACATTTGCCCTTGACTTCCATTAGGAAAAATGATACTGTATCATTTATTGACTTTACGTTTTGTTTTGCTATAAATTATATAGACTGCATGTATACATTTGGATACACTTTGGACACAACACTTTGGACTTTCCACACATATACTGTCAATTGTATGGGAAAATGAGATATAAACAGAGCATTACACATGTTTCACATGACCAAGCATCTGCAATACTTTTAAACAGGTTGTCTACCAGTGATGGTTTATTTATTTATTTATTTATTTATTTATTTATTTATTTTTAAGTGTCAAAACCATTTTTTTAATTAAAAAATAAGATTAAAGTGTCATCAATCCCCCACTTTTGTTGTGTTTTCCTCTGCCAAAAGTAAAGTTAAAAAGTAAAGATACTTTCCTATTTTACAAATAAAAGCAAACAAAAATAAACTACAAGTCATTGATATTGCTGAAAATGGCCAAACTAATGAAACATAAAAGTATTGATCCCATACAGCTTGCCCAGCAAACAAAATTTTTTTATAGCCATAAAAGGTTATGGGTGTCAACTTTTTAGTATTTTATATTTGTAAGTATTTAAGTTATAAAAAAAACTATGAATTTGATATTGCTGTAAGAAACATTTCATTTTTACCTAGCTTTACCCATGGAGATCTCCATCACCAGATCTAAAAAAAAAACCTTTGTCCTGCACGATTCAGCATAGTGCAAAGGAAAGCACTGAAGTATGAAATGCTCCGATGCTCATATCAGAGGGCCTGCCTGTCTGGGTAAAAATGTGGATATTTCCAGGTTCAGCTCGGAACCTGCACAACCCCTTTAATAAAAAACAAGTTCACATACTGCAGGTTTAACAGGGATATTCTTCTCACACTCTGAATTAGAGATGAGCGAATCATGCAAAATTTTATTCGCCGAACATTCGCCGAACTTTTCCTAAGATTCGTATATTCGACTAACTGATTTGTTGAATTTGCGTACACAATATACGTAATTATATGGCTTTTAGTGAACATTCGCGCACTAATAACGAACGTTCAGATAAAAAGGTACGCAACCTCTTTGAACATGTACGCATAAGTGTACAAAGTGCGTACGAATATGACGGGCTTTGCTGGAGAGGAATGGTGGAGCAGGAGGAATGCTCTGAGTCTGACCCCTGGCTTCATATGGATACTGTATCAGCAAATGACAGCAGATCATCCGGCTGAGACTGAGATGAGCGTGCCATCCACTCCACTACCTCATCCACTTTCTCCTCCACTACAATTTTGCTCCTTGGTGTGCCTGGTGGAACAACGGCCAAGTATTGCAAATACTACTAGTAGATGCTCCGGCTACAGGTCCTTTGGCACTTCTGCCCTGTGCCACCTTCTCTTCTTTTTTAGAGCTCGAAGTCTGGCTAGAACTGGACCCCTTTTGCTTATCCATTCCAGACATTTTTCAATTCACTCTGTGACCCTGCAGCTGGTCTTTGTCCCTGCATCTTCCTGTCTCTCCGTATCTCTCCCTGTCTCTCTCTCCCTGACTGATTAATTACTAGCCCTGAACTGGCCCTGCACTTGCCCTGCAGTATCCCTGATATGCGTAATATGGATTCCCAGGGCAATTACACCCCAATTTTCACAAAACAGGTCTCAGAGTCTCAGAACTTCACACACAGTGCTTCTGCTTGTCTCAGCAGTCGCAGCAGAAGTGATGCGTCACTGGCTTACCGAGCCTGAGCCAATCAGAGCAAGCCCTGCCCACTAGGTCAGGTGACCGCTTTCTTCCCGGGCTTTTGCACACGATAAATGAACTAACAGTAAAATTTTGCTAATGAATTGAATTTGTACGCAATAGTAACTTATAGGTCGCAATAGCGTATAATTTATAGGACAAACTACGTAGCGAATGCACACAAAGCCGAAGCGAATCACCTAATATTCGGATTCTATTCGCAGCTAAAAATTTCCAAGATTCGATACGAATCAACGAATCGGCGAATAGATTCGCTTATCTCTACTCTGAATCAAACATACAATTCGTGTGAATGGGATTTTCCACAGCATACTTTATCTGCTACGGATTTCACCATTTCAGTTTATTGGATATCTGAACACAAAGCTCAACACAATATTCTTATCAGTTGTTATGTAATTTTTTATCTGCACTATGCTTGTATTATAGGATTGAGTTAAGCCCTTTGCGTAACCACCATTCATACACATATGGTTATTTAGGTAAATGTTTGCAGAAATCTCTATTCCCAAAATCAGCACATAAATGCTGAACAATGTCCCTTTAGTGGCTTATTAATTCATATTAAAATATAGCTTTTAATCTATTATGTTAATAGTACTAACTTAACTTCTAAATCTTGTGTTAAAAACACTAGCAGAGCCACCTAGGTCGGATTTACTGAGATTCGCTGCCTAAAGTAACTATTTAGTCGTTTTATTATTTTTCCCTTTTGTAAGCAGCTACTACACAGGTGTGAGCAAGTGATATTAAGTTATACTTTAACTGCCGAGAGTAACTGTTTAATCACTTTATTATTCTTTTTCTCTGTAAGCAGCTACTAAATAGGTATATGAAAGCGATACTGAGTTATACTTTTACTGAGCATTCATTTCATACTTCTCATCTCCTTAGGCATGTAAGATCAACCATACACCAGTATACTCCAATAACTAGTACCGTCTTCCTACCTAGACCGGTCAACAGACAGGCAAGGCCTTCCACCAGTCTGTATATATTCTAAGTGCTATAATACCCTGCCTTAACCGGTAAAGAACACCTGTTGCGTCCCATCGGTCATTTAGGTTAGCTCTGCTGCAGTTAAAATCACACAAACATTGACTCCCCCGACATGTTTCGCCACTCACGTGGCTTCGTCAGGGGTAAGGAGTCAAACAAGCCGAGCGTTTTACTTCTGCCTCTATTTAAGTACTAGAAAGGAACTCCTCTTTTTCTTTATATCCTATAGGTGCGCTCGATTTCATCTGGATAGTGGAAAGCAAACCAATCTCATCTGAGTACCTACCTATATTCTCCTCCCATTGGTCCCCGAAAGAACACCATAGGCAGATGCATCCTATCCAGAGTATCCTAGATGTATCCAATCCCAAGTTACGATCGGAACTTAATAAGACAGATATAAATACAGCTTTTAAAAATCTAAACAAAACCTACAGCACATATGTAAGATCTTGGTGGGAGGCGGCTAGTTTCGAGACCTACCTCCAGCAAAATCTAGTCTATAGAGGTCTGAGAATACCCCTTAGACCTAATACTCACCTAGAAGATAAGGAGTTCACTAAAGGCTGGGAATACCTCCTAACTGAGTGTTCCCTCAAACTAATAGATTATCTATTGAGTTATGAAAAAGGTTGTTTTAAGAAGTTGAGTGAGAAACTTGAAAAAGAGATTAAGGAAATTGAGGCTTTTTCTCCTGACCCTGCTTTTGTAACACTTGAACAAAATTTAAAAAAGAACATAGACTTACTACAGAGCGATATTAAAGAAAGAAAACATCGTAAATATATAAGGGATAGAACGGATTTTGAAACCGATAAAGTGTATATCTGGCGCAATAGACAGAATTATCTCTTTCAGAGGTATACAGATATCTCTGATACAGAGACATCGGGGATGGAGGGTTCAGTGAAATCAGTCACAAATTATCAAAGAGTGGGTCAAAAAAGAAAAACTCTTAAGAAGCGACAAACTAGGAACCCAAAAAGAAATCCTATAAATAGAGATTTGACACATCAGGATACTAAAACATCTGGGTCTCTAAATCAACAAACACTAGGTCCAATATGCCAAGGATTACAAATATCCCAGCAAAAAGGACCTATTCTAGACCCCAATGTAAAGGAGATGAGTCAAACCATGGGTACTACCCCTGGCTATCCCTCTGTTTCCTTTTTTTCTGCGCATACCAGAACACAGCAACCTATGAATATACAAAAAGAAATGGATGTACAGGTGGCAACATCTATAGGGGAGAAAAACACCACTATAGCCCCTCTTTTTTTAGGACAGGCGGGAACCCAGATGGGAATACAATTGAGAGATCGGGAAAAATGGGGGTACAGCAAATAATGAGTAACGAAATAGACCCCCATCAGAAGACCCAGGTCATTAACTTATCCTCCTATACTTTTACAGAAGTTGAATTATCTCTTCTTGCTAGAGGTCTATCCTTCACCCCTGTACCCAAATGTGATAAATTCACATGGGTGAAGGATATAAACTTGTTCGCTAGGAAACTAGCCCTTCATAAAGTACATGCTAATTCTGAATATGATGTTAAAAAACTATCTGACAAGGAGAAGAAATGTTTGGAGACCCTAGAGTGTCTGCTTCAAGAAAATGAAGGCATTATAATGCCCTTGGACCCCCCTTTTTCGACTCTAAAACCTAAGTCTAAAGTTACACCAACGTTCTCTCAATTCAAGGAAATCGAAACATTCGTAAATTTAGTAACAAAAGATATTCAATCCATGAATTTGAGGAAAGAACGTATGAATTCCAATCTCAAGAGGGAAGAATTGGTAGCTCTAGAAGATCTAGGTAATAATGAAGAAATAGTGATTAAGCAGAGCGATAAAGGGTCAAATATAGTGATCCAAGATGTAGAGGATTATGAGGAGATGGTGTTAAGACTAGTAAGGGATCAAAAAACGTATCAGGTCTTACAAAGGGACCCTACTGAAAGATATCAACTAGAGTTGAAATCCATTTTGGATAAGGCAAAGTCTGACAATTTAATTACAAAGGATGAATATGCATACCTATATATGAAAAACCCAACTATACCTACATTTTATGCACTTCCAAAAGTGCACAAGCAAAGAAAACCCATCCCAGGAAGACCTATTGTGTCGGGCAATGATTGCCTGACACAAGGGATAAGCCACTATGTTGACCATATACTTAGACCTTTTGTGATAAGCCTGCCTTCCTACTTACGAGATACTAAGGATTTACTTTCAAAAATCAACGATATGTCCTTTCCAAGTGGAGTTTTGCTAGCAAGTTTAGATGTAGAGTCTCTCTACAGTAACATTCAGCATGAACTAGGAATAAAAGCAATCGAGTCATATCTCAATATGAAAAGCACTAATTTTCACGAGCACAATTGTCTGGTGATTGTTTTGTTAAAGTTCATTTTAGAACACAATTATTTTGTTTTTCTGGGCACTTATTTTAAACAGATAACCGGTACCGCCATGGGGACGGCGTGTGCCCCCACTTACGCAAACCTTTTCCTTGGGTGGTGGGAGGATCAGTTAGTTTTTTCAGAAACAATGTCGTCATATACCTGTCACATCCAATTTTGGGGCAGGTATATTGACGACATTTTGATTATATGGGATAGTACACAGACACATTTTCAAGAATTTGTTAATGTATTAAACAATAATAATATTGGTATGAAATACACACACGAAATTCACGAGAAGGAGATATGCTTTTTGGATTTAAAGATATCCCTTTTGGCAGATGGCACTTTAAGTACGAGTATCTACAGAAAGCCTACCGCAACCAATGGTTACCTACATTGGGATAGTTGGCATCCACTCCCTCTGAAAAGAGGGATACCCACAGGGCAGTACCTTCGAGCAAAAAGGAATTGTAGAACAGAAGAAGCCTTTACAACAGAAAGTACAGAATTATTTAGGAGATTTAAAGAAAGGGGATACCCTACAAATCCACTTAAAAGAGCTTTTCAAAGAGCCAAGAATATGAATCGTAGTGAGCTCCTACAGGAAAAGGCAAGGGGAAAGGAAGAAAAGGTAATTAGATGTATTGGCACTTATGACGGCTATGCCTCAGAAATTAAGAAAATTCTGCAGAGACATTGGCATATCCTCCTGACTGATAGAGATCTTAGCACAGTGTTGCATAATACTCCAAATATTACTTATAGGAGAGGCCAAAATCTAAAAGATCTTCTGGTACATAGCCATCATCAAAAAATAAAAATAAAACATGTAAAAACTAAAAAAGAAAGCCAGGGTGGTTCAGCACCCTGTGGGGATTGTTCTTTCTGCAAATACCTACCTAGAATAAGATCTTTTAGGAATCCAGATGATGGAAAGGAATATAAGATCAGACAAAGAATCACATGTAAAACTCAGGGAATAATATATGCTATTAGCTGTTCGTGTTCAAAAATATACATTGGCAAGACGATCCAAGAATTTAGACGTAGGATATCTGGTCATCTAAGTGCCATAGAAACAAATAAAGACACTGCACTTACTAGACATGTAAAGTACTATCACAATGGAAATTCTGGAATTCTGAAATTTTGGGGCATTGAGAAGATGGTGATGGGACCAAGAGGGGGAGACCTAGACAAACGCCTCCTTTAATGTGAGGCAAGATGGATTTACAGGCTGAATACTATGAGTCCTGTAGGCTTGAATGAAGGATTTTCCTTCTCAGCCTTCATCTAGCAGAATTATAGCAGCTAAAAGACAAAAGCCTATAGTTTGGAGATGAAAACTAAAATTATATAACTTTAAAGAATATTAAAAGATAACTAATTAACAGGCTGAGTACTATGAGTCCTGTAGGCTTGAATGAAGGTTTTTCCTTCTCAACCTTCATCTAGTAAAATTATAGCAGTTAAAAGACAAAAGGCTATAGTTTGGAGATGAAAACTAAAATTGTATAACTTTAAAGAATATTAAAAGATAACTAATTAATATAATAACTAATGAAGAAGTATTTAATAGGGAGTAAAAGAAACATAATTACATAAAATAAAAAATCGTTCTTAGATAAAATTAATGAGTATGGTAATTTCTAACTTCTGCATCTATCTGGATAGTGGTTCCTAAAATAAAAGAAATTAAAATTCTAGAAATAAAAATAATTGTAATTTTAATCCTCAATATAATATTGGGGTCGATTGGGAGACGTTAATCCCTGGTTACTATTAAACTACAATTGAAGAATAGGAAATATATGGAAGATATGAATGGCGGAATAAACTCTCTCTGCCATTCAGATTCTCCTGCTTTGAACTTGGGAACAAGTCCATAGTCATGCGCAGAAATGGGGACTTTTTTAGAGTTTTAGAGTATAGAAACTAAGTCCATCGACATGCGCAATGACAAACGATATCTCCAAAGGAGACTAAGTGTTGGATCATGCGCATCAAGGATAAAGTTCATCAAGAAGACTAAGTCCGGTGTCATGCGCAATGGTAAGGGGTATCCCCGTCGGAGACTAAGTGTATGGATATGCGCACTAAGGACAAGGACATCAAGGAGACTAAGTCCGTTGTCATGCGCAATGGCAAGGGATTTCTCCGTCAAAGATAAAGTGTGCTGACATGCGCACCAGGGTTAAGTTCCGATCGTAACTTGGGATTGGATACATCTAGGATACTCTGGATAGGATGCATCTGCCTATGGTGTTCTTTCGGGGACCAATGGGAGGAGAATATAGGTAGGTACTCAGATGAGATTGGTTTGCTTTCCACTATCCAGATGAAATCGAGCGCACCTATAGGATATAAAGAAAAAGAGGAGTTCCTTTCTAGTACTTAAATAGAGGCAGAAGTAAAACGCTCGGCTTGTTTGACTCCTTACCCCTGACGAAGCCACGTGAGTGGCGAAACATGTCGGGGGAGTCAATGTTTGTGTGATTTTAACTGCAGCAGAGCTAACCTAAATGACCGATGGGACGCAACAGGTGTTCTTTACCGGTTAAGGCAGGGTATTATAGCACTTAGAATATATACAGACTGGTGGAAGGCCTTGCCTGTCTGTTGACCGGTCTAGGTAGGAAGACGGTACTAGTTATTGGAGTATACTGGTGTATGGTTGATCTTACATGCCTAAGGAGATGAGAAGTATGAAATGAATGCTCAGTAAAAGTATAACTCAGTATCGCTTTCATATACCTATTTAGTAGCTGCTTACAGAGAAAAAGAATAATAAAGTGATTAAACAGTTACTCTCGGCAGTTAAAGTATAACTTAATATCACTTGCTCACACCTGTGTAGTAGCTGCTTACAAAAGGGAAAAATAATAAAACGACTAAATAGTTACTTTAGGCAGCGAATCTCAGTAAATCCGACCTAGGTGGCTCTGCTAGTGTTTTTAACACAAGATTTAGAAGTTAAGTTAGTACTATTAACATAATAGATTAAAAGTTATATTTTAATATGAATTAATAAGCCACTAAAGGGACATTGTTCAGCATTTATGTGCTGATTTTGGGAATAGAGATTAAATAGTCCTGGGCAATAAGGCTCATTTGTGTCTGTTTGCAGAAATGTCACTTCTAGTCCCATTCTACTTATGTGGCCATGAGACCTATGCAGTCCATCAGACACCATGGTCAAAGTGTGACTGCTATGTCTGTATCCCTATCGATATGTCCTGTTGGCTTCTATTAAGCTATTATTTTTGGCTTTTGATAATGCATGTAGTTGTACATTCTCTTGAATCCTAAAATTTAAAGCATGCTGTAAAATATAGAAAAGCAGCTGAATCAATCCAGTGACCTTAGGCAATGTAAAACAATGCTGACTGTCAAGACACAGTGTATAAAACCATTCCTAATTTCACAGAATGTGTTTAGGAACACCAGTATGTTTATGATCATAATTAGGGATGAGCGAACTTTTGAAAAGTTCGGTTCGTTTCGCTTCGGCGAACTTTCTTGAATTTCGGATTCGTATGAACCGAACCTAAAACGAACCTTGCTATAACGGCTGAATAATTGCTTCTACAATAATGGGAGTCAGATAGGGTATAGTTTTGTTTACTTGCAGTTGCTATTACAATGAAAAAAGTGGAAAAAATCCAAGTGACTTCAACAATGGCGATGCAAAATATACGCATATTTGAGAATTAACACTAATGCGTACGCTAATGCGATCATTCCCGCACAAATAACGAACATACAGTATAGCGTTTTCAAAGGTACGCTACTTAACTGAATATGTACGCATTAGCGTACGCATACACTGCGTCTGCGAATATTCCTACTCAAGTAACGAACATACAGTCTAGCGCTGTCAAAGGTACGCTACTTAACTGAATATGTACGCATTAGCGTACATTCTCAATAAATATGCGTATATTTTGCGTCGCTGTTATTTTAACCAGATTCGTTCCGAACTATCTCAAAATTCGGTTCGGTGACGAACCGAACTTTTGGGAAAGTTCGTAACGAATCTGGTTCGTTACGGTTCGGTTCGCTCATCCCTAATCATAATGCTTGAATGGTTTGACAATACATAGTCATCAATGCTCTCTTTATATAGAAGCCACGCTGGAATTTTCAAGCATGTAGGAAGGGGCATAATTGTTCAGCAAATACAGTATTTATAGGCCAAAGTCCTATTGTAATCACTGTAAATGTCATTGGGCATACTGTAGGCTGTTTGCATACCCCTATAGCAGAGTGCATGCTAGGCCACCACTCCAGACACATCTCCAAGGTGATAATGCTGGCAGAAAGGGAAAGGGGACTGAGGGTCCCTATTCTAGCAATCAGTCGGAGACTGATCTAACAATTCACTAACACCTTGTCTATGTATAGGTCATCTAAGATCACCCTGTAAAGTCCTATAATCTCATCCTTCTCTCATTCATCCATCTTTCTTTCTCTCTGGTTGCCAACTATACTGATGTCAACTGAAACCCAAGTAGACGTGGAATGTACTACTTCACAAACGTCTCTGACGCACTTAATCCAAACACGTCCCTGTGTAGAGTGTGTATAGTGCTAAAATGCCAAAATAACTTAAAGCTCATCCTACAAAATTGCATTAATGATAACACAGGTGAATAAAACAATATATTTTTTAATAAAGTTGGGGGTTCAGCAATACTTGTGGAATACACAAATAGCAACAAGTACGTAAAAATAAAATGAATAAATTAATAGATTTATAGTATGTAGAATATATAAAAAATTCCTAAAATGTGTCAAGAGGGACGTTGAGGAGAAGCAATATAACTATCACTATATAGGAAACTCCTCATCTGTCATTCAAGGAGGCAGCTTGATAAAGCTATTCAGATGTGGTCTTTGATATTTGTATGAAACAAATGCACAACAGTTTATTTATTATTTATTTGAAGCACTTATATAGCGCTTCTATATTCTGCAGCGCTTTACAGGCATTAGCATCACGCTGTCGCCAATGGGGCTCACAATCTAAGTTCCCTATCAGTATGTCTTTGGAGTGTGTGTGACAGTTCATATATACAGTATGATTTTTCATTTTACTATTCCTAAGAAGGACGCTTATATTTGGTATCTTCATGTCATATTATCTCATAAAATATGGTATTTATATTGGAATTATGGCTATATGGTGCAATCCATCCCATTAGACATAGGATCAGTTTTAAAAATGTTAAAGGCAGCCTTATGTATTATATGTGGTGGGATACACATAAGTAACCATGCCTAGATTAATTTGTATGCTCAACATTTATGTTGGTACAATAAAAATAATGCTTGATTGCTTTGACATTTTGGAGAAACCAAGCCACTCTGTGCGTCCTTGCTCCTCTTGTCCCTCCCCTTCTTGATTGAGATGGTCATGTTCTGGCATAGTCATCTTACCTGGACCTGTCAATCAAGAAGGTGAGGAGGGGCTGGTGAAGGAAGCAAGAAGAGCAAGGGTGTACAGAGCGGCTTTGACCCACCCGTGATGCACTTAAAGTGGTTATCCCATTACATCATCTAGTATATGACAATCTCTTTCTAATGAAGCAAGAACGAGCCCTGTACCTCACATGGATCCAGAGATCTCCCCATTCATTGCTCTGATATATTTATATCAAGCTGAAAGCTCAAGGGAGTGTTTTTTTTCTGCTGCAGCTCATGGGGTGTGTCTCAGCTCTCCCTATTACAGCTCAGAAGGTAGCTGAAGGATGAAACTGGGCATGCGCGGCCTTCTCAGTGAGCAAGACAAAAAAAATAAGAAAAAAACAAACAGCAGGTGGCGCTATACTGATACATTTTATTCAATAACTCAGTGGCTATGTTAGATTTTTAATTACATGTAATTACAAAAGTATTCAGATCCAGGTGCTGGTTTGAAAACTGTAGAATATTTTTCATGGAACAACCCCTTTAAAAGCCAATTTGAATACAGATTAAATTGACTTTTTGTCCAGAATGAAGCAACAGATCCCTAAGTGAAAAGTATCATTACATTCAACTGAGCTAGACCTACAGGGTATCATGTCTGGTTTAAAAGAAATGTGTTGTCAGTTAATGACCAATTGTCTAAATAACGTTTTTATGTTAAACATTTTTGTGAGTTTTTTCAAAATTTTTCATATCACTCTCTATATTTATAAATGTATAAAATCCTGCAATTTTCACACTGGCCACTAGGTATATTATTAGGTCTTGATTTCCTTCCTAGTGGACACTTTAAAAACTGTAGAATTATATACATTTTAAAAAAAATAGTGACATGGAAATATTTTTAAAAACTTATCAAAAATTCTTAAAAAAAATATGTAAAAACTTGATTTAAACAATAGGCAATTTTCTGTTGACACATTTTCTTTAACAGTGAAGTAATTATAGACTATATAACTAAGTGACTAATAGCACATAAATAGTGGTAATAAAGATGTATCAAATGTACTGAACATATGCAGTCAAACTGATGTATGTTCACTAATTCCATTTCCAAGGAGAGCCTAACAAAGATATATATGGGAAATCTGCACACAGAACTGCACATATTTTTTGCTACACTAAGGAAGGATGTATCATGATTGAATTCTTTGACCTTGTAGTCTGCAGGGACAATTTAATTTCCTCTTCTGATAGATTAGATCTACATTGTGTGTATATACTGTGAAATAAATCTTAACAGTTTACATTTGTTGCATACTGTGGATGGTACCATTGTGACCTTTCCTGAATTATACATACGTAAACCACATAGTAAATTAAACTCATGATGGTGACACAGAATAATCTTCATCATCATCACGTCTGGTAAAAATTTAAAAAGCTATAAACTACAAGCTCTTTTAAAGGGAGTCTTTCACCTAATTTTCACCTATATAACTAACAGCAGTGCCCCACAGAAGATTGCACACACATCCCAGACATACCTGTGCACAGTGTGTGTCTGTATTCCATGTCCAGAAAAAGCACTTTTATTCTGCAGGAAAACAGCTCCCAAGTACCCAGCTGAAAGTGAAACTAAAAACAGCTTTCTCTCCCGACTCAATTTCTAACAACTATATCTTCTGATATACTGGATGTAATACTGTGATTTTGGTATCTTTTTAAAGCTTGGAATGTCAGCTTTCAAAGAAGGTCAGAACCATTTTTCTGTCTGCTATCCTAAGATATGAGCAGCTAAACCAGCCCTCCCCTCTTCAGTCTGGTTTGCTTTGAGCACTTGCAGCAGCAAAGCCGGGCACTTGGGAGCTGTTTTCCTGCAGAATAAAAGTGCCTTTTCTGGACATGTAATACACACACAAAGTGCACACAGGTATGTCTGGGATTTGTCTGCAATCTTCTGTGGGCAGTGCTCTTAGTTATATAGGTGACAATGAGGTGACAGACTCCCTTTAAATATTGATTTTCATCAACGTGTATAACTATGTATAAATTATTATATAAATGTTGGCTCCTATAGATCTTCATTCATGATGTCATGTTGGATGTGCCTTTTCCTGCAGAATTCACTTGTACCTTATCAACCCTCTTCTAATTTATTAGGGCGATCTTTAAACAGTTATAAAAGTATGGGGGTCTTTCCTCTAGGAACTCCAGCACCAATAATACCAACTAGGAGCTCTTTTTGAAATTAACAGAGCCAATGGAAAGAGCAGGTTGTTTCCATTCCTACATTATTTATTGTGGGGCCATAGGTTCTCAAAATATGGAGATAAGTATGATTGTTTTTGTTTTTTTTACACTATTTCAGGTTAAATTGATTTGCTACCATGAAGCATGAAGAAATTTTGCCTCGCCGCAAATTGAATTTTTTCTGAAATTCTGATCGAATTCCACTTCGTTGGGTTTGATTCCCTCATCTCTAATTATTATTATTATTATTATTATTATTATTATTATTATTATTATTAATAATAATAATAATAATAATAATATTCTTTTTAGCAGCTTTATTTGGATTTTAGTTGCTGTCACTATAAATTACTTTTGGCCTCTTCTAACTATGGGGATTTTAGCCACACTTGAGCTAGTAATGGATGAAAAAAACAAGCATCAAACCATGCGATCTCCTTAGATATATATTAGCAGTACAATGTTCTGCAATGTCATAATATACCTTTTTTCCAACATGTCAGTTTGTCAAAGTTCTGCCAGCTAGAGATGTAAGTACTGTTATTGTGATATGGACATGTCTTGAAGCATCTCAACACACTAACGGTTGATAGGGAGCTTTTTAGTTTAGGTTTCCATTAGGGAGCAGCTTCACAGAAGCTTGCATTCATCATGATTGTCAATAGTCAGCTGGAGTGATGGAAAAACACACTTGTATTGGACTCTAGACCAATGGAAGCGCATGCTCTGGAGTGATATATCAAGCTTCAACTAAAGATTCTGCATATTGATGTGCAAATCACATTTCTGTGAAAGCCATTGCCTCATTGTAAAGTGTTGAGTTTAGTGGAGGAGAACTAATATTCTTGCACTTATTATGGTTAGTTGGCCTCTTATGAAGACAATGCCTTTTTTAAAAAAGAAACCAGTGTGGTACATTGGATCTGGCTTCTCTAATCCTTGATGATTAGATGTGATTGCTGACAATGTCATGCAAAAATACACCAGCTTCAACAGAGCCAAGGGCATTTCAGCACCTACTGTAAATGGAGTCCTGAGCAAACTGTCTATGAAGTCCATATGTCCTAGTGTAGCATATTTGCAGTATTTTTGTAAGAGAATTCTTCCATGTTGCAGATAAAGAAGGAACATTTTAAAGGGGCTGTGCAAAAATGGAGTTTCTTGGCAACTCTCCCCACTTGGTCAGAACTGTAAAGGAAAGATTACTTACCTGCTTCCTGGTGCAGGAAAACCCGCTCCGTCTCCTGCAGGCTTGAAAAGCTTGCCTGGGCTCCCTTGATGTCAAACTCTGGTTTGCTATCTTCCCAGCCAATCACTGGCCGTGGTGGAGACCGGATCCCCTTGTGTCACCGCCACAGCCAGTGATTGTCTGCGGTGATGTCAAACCGGATGTTGACTTCGAGGGAGCCCAGCCGAGCATCTCACGCCTGTAGAAGAAGAAGCAGGGAGCAGGCACTGAGAAGCAGTTAAGTAATCAATCCCTTACAGGTTTGATGAAGTGGAGGGAGTTTTTAAAAAAAACCCACAGTCTTTCACAACCCCTTTAACGAATATTGTACCCTTTCAACTTTGTGACAACTTTTTGGAAGAGGCCTTTCTTTGTAGGTGTTTCTGTGAGTCTATGGATGTTTATATTCCATATCCAAATTCTCTACACAACATTTCTGGACTACATCAGAGGATATATTTAATTAGATTTATCAAAAGTTTTGTAAAGTAAACCAATCAGGTTGCTGCTTTTATATTCTGAAGGGCCTCTGAAAAACGGTATGAATGATAGATGGCTTCCGATTTGTTGCTAAGAATGAATTTTACCCTACAGTACATATAATGAAAAGTTCATTGGCAGAATGGTCTAAGGAAGGACAATTAATTTTGATAGGTATAATACTTATCGGACAGTACTGTATATAACTTTTCTTTTATAGCTGAAGCTATATCATTATAATGATAAGGATAATGGGCATTAACTATATAATCAGCCACAGAATCATTTGATTGAGTGCTTATCAGACCACACAGAAAAATGGTACAGAGGGAACAACTATAATACAAATTAAGAGAAGGACAATTGAGTGGAGCACTTAGAAGAGAACTTATTAAATTAGTGAAGCATTTAGAGAAGAGTTTGTAAGTACTTTAGGAAAGCAATTTATTAGAGTGGCTACAGAAGAAGTTATAGGAAACTATTCCAGGACCATTTACATCTGAGGAGGAGGATAAGTAGGGTTTGAAGGCAACTTTGTATGGAACATTTAATAAAGCTATTAGGTGCTGGGATATAGATGGAGAAATGTAACTTGAGGTTTAGGTACTCTTTTACTGACAATGAGTATTGGAAATTGAAAAGTTAGAAAAAGTAGGTTTGTGCATACTCTCCTGTGACCTTTGCCATCCAGTCATGGGCCTCATTTGTGACATGTGCATGAATAGCACGTCTCAGAGGTCAGATGCTGTTCATGCATGTCTACTCCAAACCATTATAACCCAAACCTCTTTGCCTTATTTTTAAGCATACAGTTCCTTGAAAAAGTAGTCATACTCATTGAACTTTTCTATATTTTTTCATGTTGCAGCTACAAATTTAAATGTATTTTATTGGGATTTTATATGATAGACCAATACAAATTAGCAAGTATGTGTGAAGTGAGGTAGATGGTTTTACCAATTTTTAATAAACTAAAATCTGAAAAGTGTGACTTGCATTTATATTTAGTCCCCTGTACTCTGATATCGCTAAATAAAATCATGTGTTACCAGTTGCCTTCAGAAATCACCTTTTTAATAGAGTCCACCTTGTAATTTATTCTTAGTATAATTACAGCTGTTCTCTGAAGGTCTAAGAGGTTTGTTAGAAAACATTAGTCAAAACAGGATCATGAAAACCACGGAACAGATCAGACAGGTCAGGGATACAGTTGTGGAGAGGTGTAAAGCAAGCTTAGGTTATAACAAAAAATATTGCAATCTCAAAACATCTCACGGAGCATTGTTCAATCCATTATCCGAAAATGGAATGAGTATGACACAACTGCAAACCAACCAAGATATGGCATAATATCTCAATAAAATACATTTAAATTTGTAGAAAAACGTGGAAAAGTTGGTATGAATACTTTTTCAAGGCAAGGTAAGAAAGTTAACATTACGGGGGAGATTTATAATTTCCCTTATGCCAGAAAAGTGGTTTAACAAGTCGTAAGCTGTGTCTAAAAAAAAAAAAAAAGTTGCAAGTACCCCTTTTTGTGCCACCCTTGCCACCTTTACAAAAGGGGGCATGGCAAGGACATGCAATAGGTGTGGCCAACAGCAGAGACAAATTTATCTTCATTTAAACAAATGCAAATGAAGCCAGAAATCTATGAAAGCTCAGATTTCTGTTTGGGTCCACAGGCTGCCATACAATGTGCCTAATTTATGACGAGATGTGCACCTTACAATAATTTAGGCGCATCCTCCGGCAGCACAGGGGATATCAAGATACATTTCCCCCTATGTGTCTATGTATTCCAAGGAGAAAGAAAACATCACTATGATGAGAACAGCCAAGTTGGTTTTTTTTAAACAATATTTTAAATATTGAATGCACAAAAACATTCAGTATTCATCATTAATTATAATTGTACAGTTAACATCTATCAGACTCATTTCCACAATGATTCCATAAATAGGCTCAGGGAATGCTTTGCAGATCTGCAATATTTTATATAATATGTGACAGTATGCATTGTATATAAATGTGCCCATGCATAATCATGTGCACATTGTAGATAAAGCAGGGAATACATTATCTATGAAAACTCATGCATAGCTAACTTCCCAAAGAAGGTTATACACGTTACACATATACTATATATCTGCCTATATAACATTTACTAATTGAATTGAAACACTTAGATGCTGTAGGTACTAACCATATCAATTTACCCCCAAGATACAATAAAAAAGAACCACTTATCACTCAAGAAATTAGAATTGGAAGCAGTTGCCAGATTATTGCTCTGAGTCAGAGATTCCCATATTCTTGTTTTTATTATATCTCAGATGAAATACACAGATTTTTTTTAACAAATGCCACATTAAAGGAAATGTTCTTGCTTATGTATGTGTCATCATGGTTTACTAAAAGTTAGAAAAAAAACCCTTTTTTTATTAAAAGGTTTTTCTAGGCTTATAAAAATACAGAGCCTATATTTGTCTGAATGATTACACAATGATGGCACAATAGTAAAAAAAGTAATTATTTTTCATTTTCATTGCCTTTCCCAGTAGCACATTTACTTTGATGCTCCCAGTTCTTACTGTGGATGATATTGCAGTTTCCATGAGTTCTCTCCCTTTTCACATTGTCACACAGTTGTCACAGATAACACAACTCTCTTGTTAGACTCTGTTTGCTACTGACGCTCCTCTGCTGTTAGACACTGATCTGCTGCCCATCATGTGAAACACAATACTTCCCGAGAAAGGGATGTGGGAGAGAGCCAGGGAGCAATGGAGATTGCAGGGAGAGAACAGTCAAGTGATATGTGATACTGCCCTACACAGAAGGGAAGATAGGAGGATATCATGGACCACTTTTATGAATGTTAGTAGCTGGAGAGAAATTATCTGTGTCTAGTTTGAAAAGGATATGACTTAATAGGAAGAAGCATGTGTTTGGTATAGTTTCATTACCTTAGTTTGAAAAGGATATGACTTAATAGGAAGAAGCGTGTTTGGTATACAGTTTAGCAGAAGTGTCAAGCCATGCATCAAATTTATTATCCAGTATGAACCACTGTGGTACATTTGCTGCATGTCTAGACAACCTGTCTAACTTTACTCCATCCATAGGATTAGTAATTCTATGTGTTCAGATTACAGGATGCCACACAATGAGTAGCATGGTCAGTTAAAGGGGTTTTCCAAGACTTTACAACTGATGACATTTCCTCTGGATACGTCATCAGTAATTGATCGGTGGGGGTCTGACACATGAGAATCCCGCCGGTCAGCTGTTTGAGAAGACTGTGACACTAGCACACTAGTGCTAAGGCCTTCTTTCAGCTTTTTCTGGGCCTGTGATGACAAGTTCATCAATTACATGACTTAGGTGCAGTTCAGCCCCATAGATGTGAATAGGGCTGAGCACGATACCAAGCAAGCAGCTATACTATGACGTGTTTGGTGAGCATGGAGAAGACGAAGTTTCCAATGTTTGAATGTGAGACAGTTTGTATGACTCTTGGCCAGTTTCTTACTCTCTTGTCCAGCAGTGAACGGTGTATAGAAGCAGCCTTTGTATTTAACACCACCTTGGAAAAGGACATAAGAGAACAACCAAAAATAAGACCCTACTTTTTTCAGGGTCAGTAGTAACTGCATGGGCAATCTCTACGGTGCATATACTTTTTCCTTTTTATTCATTTAATTCAGGGCAGCTTCATCTTTAATTTTTAGTCTTTGAGTGTTTAAGGGGTATTCTGGTTGTGACATGTTATCTCCTATCCACAGGACAGGGAGTTACTATAAGAGTGGTAGGGTTCCTTCCATGTGGACCCCCACTAATCAAAAGAACAGGGACCCTGTACCCCTCTGCATCCAATAAAATGAATGGAGGGCAGGTTGATCTCCATTGATCTCCATTGGAGTTCCGGAAATAGCAGAGCACTGTACTCTTCTGTCTGTGGAACTCCTGTAGAGGTGAATGGAGAGGTGCCCAACCTGCCACACTGTACATCACTGCAGGCCCTGAGAAGTACACAGTACTCTTGGTATCCTTTGGTTAGTGCATAACCTGTCATAAGTCAAGTTGACTTTTGGAGTAGTCCAAATGGCTTCTAAATTCTAAAATACCTTGTCCACCCCGGTTTAAATAAAATTAAATACTGATGGATAATCTCGATTGTGAGACCCACTGCGGACAATGAGAGATGGCAATGAGGGAGATTTATCAAAACTGGGTAAAGGAAAACTGCCTTAGTTGCCCAAAGCAACCAATAAGATTTCACCTTGCATTTTTCAAAAAGGAACTTATAAAAATTTAAGGTGGATTCTAATTGGTTGCTATAGGCAACTAAGCCAGTTCTACTTTACATCAGTTTTGATGTCTTCCCAAAGGTCGCTGCAGAATTTTGGCGCTTTTCAGCATACTAGTCCAGAAAGTTTTTATCAAGAAGGAAGATAACATAGAAGGATATTGTGGGACACAATAAAATGACAAGCTACTTTCCAGGCACAGGTCCAGTGTCATAAGGCACTGATTAATTGTTGCAGCTTTTCCCCTCATCTCTGCTATTTAAACACATATGGTAGAAGTGTCATGTTTCTTACCATGTGTTCTTTTTAAGTAATCATTCCTCAAAGTGTTAAACATGTCTCATTTTGAAGCAGCTGTTGTATGAGATTGAATTAATTAGAAAATGAAAGCAAACTGAAAGTTACACAATCCGTAAGAAAATGTGCCTTCACATATATGTAAATTATGGTGGTTCTTCTGGGTAGACGTGCAAATTGCCAGTTTACATAGATTTACTAAACTACATTTGCAAGATATTAATTCAGTAAAATGACTGTAGTACAGCACCCAATGGTTAGCATAAATTAATGTCATGAATATTAAAGTATGGCCATATTCACATCTGCATTGGGGTACCATTAGGGGCCTCCATCACAAATAAAATGTAATAAACTACAGGACAAAATATTACAGCATTCATTATGTTGTTCTGCTCCTATAAGAGATCAGAACGAAAGAAATAAAGAACACCTATGCAAATGTGCCCTACAAACTCCATTAGTTTGAATGGTGAGAAATGTTGTTTAGAGGTCTAAGTTTGTGAAGGAAGAGAACTTCTGGTCAAATTTCACATGAGGTTTTTTATTATGCCTATTGTTTAGAAGAACTCCAGCAACAGAAATCTCAGAACGGATTTAAAGATTTTGGTGAAACTATTTATAACTTTGTGATCCTTATTGTTGGAAATCCCTTGGAAATATCCCTGTGGGTCTGGGTCCATGGACCTAAAGGATGTCATGTTTTGACATGTCTGAGAGGAAATAATTTTGTCTTATTTTTGGTTTATTTTATCTATAAATTGTTGAAATGTCAATGACTTTAAAGGGGTTTTCCAAGACTTTATAACTGATGACCTATTTTCTGGATAGGTCATCAGTATGTGATTGCTGGGAGTCTAACACCTGGGACCCCTTCCGATCAGCTGTTTGAGAAGGCAGTGGAACACCTGTGAGCGCCACTGCCTTCTCTTTGCTTTTTCTAGGCCAGTGACGACACGTTCATCAATCACGTGGCCTAGGAGCAGCTCAGCACCATTCAAGTGAATGGTCAGAACTGCAATACCAAGCACAGCCACTGTACAATGTATGGCCCTGTGTTTAGTAAGCTGTCAGAAGGCTGCAGCTCCCTTTTTAAGACAGCTGATTGGTGGGGGTCCTGGGTGTCAGACCCCTACTGATCAGAGGTTAGGTCATCAGTAAAAAAATCTTGGAATCTTGGTTACCATATTTGAAGCCTTTATAAAATTGGTCTTCAGTGGGTTATCATAGTAAAAAAAGAGGCAGTTATGGGGTTGCCTTAGTGGTCAGTATTTGAACCGCCCTTGAACTTTGGTTTGGGTGCTGTATAGTGAATAAAAAACCTGCAGTTAAAGCATAATTGCCAAATCTCTCAGGGATGTCCACATGGGCTTCTGGGAAAAGGGTGATATTCTGAATTTCCAGAAGAGCTTGCACATTTCCTGGGCACGAAATGAAGGCCTGCTTTCGCCTGGACAGTCGCCTTCCATGAACTTCAACTGTTTGTGATGCTGGGAGGCACTCAAGTATACAAAGATTAAAGGTAAGCAAGTATGAATGAAAGGATAACATCAATGTTGATGTCATTCTCAACTTCTGGCCGCAGGGGAAGCACCTAGCATATTAGATAACACCGTGCCTAAGCCTCTCTTACAAAGGTGCTATACCAAAGAGGATTCCGGTATAATATGGTTGCCTTGGCAACACTCAAATATGAACATGTGCACCATTTTTACACACTCTTTTTTGTTGTTAATTGCATGGTCACCTTGGCAACAGTACTGCCTTATCTGCCACTTGTGTTTTCCATCATGAGATTTAAACTTTTTTAGTAGACAAGTACATCAGTAGCACTGAAGAAACCCTTTAATAAGAACAATGGAAATGTTATTAGTACAGTAATAAAATTATTGCCAACGAGTATACCCAAGTGTTCCACTACATTATTTCAGGGTATTTTTTCTGTTATCCATTGTTCTGTTTCATTAAATTCACAACTATGATTTAAGCTGAGACCTGTGCCAACCCTACAGTACACTAATCCATTGGGCACTGAACCAGCAGTAGTATCAGACAGATGGTATATCTGAAATGGCAACATGTAGGGAACCTTTCACGGCCAAAAGATCACTCCATAGACCACTGTGTTGTACTGGCACAACTGAAGGATAACTGGTATTGAAAAGACAAAGATGGTTGCTGTACTAGAAACCCCTAAGCTGAATGCTAATAAAACAACACTACAACTACTTGTCTACTTTGATCCAAGATTTCACTAGGAATTTAATTACCTGTGAAAATCACTGTTTGAAAGTGGTCTCATATATATATATTTCCAGCTCACAGACAAAACATCTAAAACAATCAGACCCGTTGTCAGAAAAGTTTGCCTTTCTCTCAGTTACGGTATAAACCTTTTTCAGAAAACCCAACCATGACATTGCCATTCTGGAGAAGCAGTCAACCCTGTTAGGTGGATACAATCGTATCATTACTTAGATCGTATGTGTTAACACCATATCCAGTATCTCAGATACTATTAGACACACATCCTTGATGCTGCCTTGAAACATCAGATGTGCTACAAATAACACATAATTTAAGTCAAGGAATTGAATTCTTGGGGGAAAAAAGTGGAAACACTGAGGTTCAGAACCAGTTTAGTCTACACAAAGACTTTACCGAGAAGCACAGTTTGTAACAAGTGTAGGTAGTCTGGAGAAAAATCAATCTATCAGTGAGGGGGAGAAAACCATAAAGAAAATGATCTGATATTTCCTTATTAACCTACGCTTTTAAATTTAATCTACATTTACATCTACGTGATATGTTACTATGGAATTCTGTATATTCATCTCTAAGATTCATTAGATCACATTAACATCAAGCAAATCTTTGTTATAAAAATCATGAATTATAGAACGCAATGATGACTTTTTGATGCTATTTATCAGTATTGTTTATATGATTATAGATACATACTCAATACAACGAACATGTTTCAATAGTTTAGTATAGTTTGTACTGTATTATATTTCATGTACTATGCAGTTCTGGCCACGCAAGCCTAGCATCATTACAGGCAATGGCTGATTTCACATTTCACATGCTTTTTATAAGACTTATCCACCTGTCTGAAGATGTACTTGCCCTATGAGCACTTTCTGTATCCTTGGTTAATAAAAGGTAACGATTGCCCATGTGTGGCCATAGTTATGAATTCATTTACAATAAATAAAGCTTGATATACATCATTTCCAAACCCAATTAAATGTCTTTTCTGAGTGTTTGTGCCTCACTATAAAAACGAAAAAGAGAACCCTAACCCATTCTGATCTATAACCTGCTCTGCAATGCACATTCTAGATGACAGAGTTTATCTATTTTGCCTTGGATCTTGGATGATTTCACATTATAAGGAAGCAGGGGACCATATCTTTTAATAAACATTTCATAGCACAGAAACACATTGAAGCCACAAAGCAAATGACATCAAATACATACTGTATGAAAATCTTCTCTGCTCTAAGTAGCCAAGATGTAAGAATGAAACCATTGTAGAGCAGCGGAGGAAACTCAGCAAAAGGAATCAAAAAGATTGAAATCTAAAAGACTTCATAGTCACATTTAATATTAGTCAAAAATGAGAAGCAAAAGATCAAAAGTAAAAATTCTCACCACCCTAACTAAAAAGATACAGAGTTGAATCCTCAAAGATTAACTTTCACTGGCACAATATTTGGCTTCAGAAGAGCACCAGGTGCAGTGGGATCAGATGTAGACACTAACACTGCCCTGTTATTCTAATGAATACAAAGTCCCAGAGTGAGAAAGTTAAATACAACTGGACATCGGTATCTCTACAAGATCAATGGAATGTATAGCATAACCCTCCAAACCAGCAAATATTATACCAAAAACCTAGTAACAAATAACAATAAACTCTCTAATACATAGGAATGAAATATTTATAATAATGATCATCCTGACAGTAGAGGAGCAGCAGAAAACAGCACAATGCTACTTTCTCAGAAAAGCACTATGAGAGCATGTGCTTTCTGTGCCCTACATACTAGTTTCCTAAAATTCCCATATATCTTGTAGCTCCAAGACAATCCTAACTGATTAAGCCTTGAAAGATATAGCACTTCCCCTGCTGCTGCTTCACTTGTCTTTATGCCTTTCTATAACATTTGCAGCACTCAATGCATTAACAATTTAAAGTAAAAGTGCTTGCAACAAAATGAGGAAATACACTGCATTCATTGATGCTGAACATCTTCTTACCTTCAGCATGTGCTCCAAGAAGCAGGATGAAGAAGAAGAGGATGAAAGGTTGGACAGAGAGACCAGAAGACTGGGATATTCCACGGGTCAACATGACAGAACCTCAGACTCTAAGGAAACCAGGATAAGTAAGGGTAGTTGAGCAAGATTTCCAGCTCTGGTCTGCACATCCACTGAAAGATGTCTGAGGGTGAGATTCACAGGGACTCATTCATGTGAGCAACTCTCCTGGTGTGGCTATTGATTAAAGGGGAAGAGAAAAGAGAAGCACAGATATGCACAGAGAGGGCTCTGTGCTTGTTTATGAAAGGAATGATACTGTACTGAGATGGAGAAGGAGGGAGAGAGACAAGGCAGTGTGATAAAGAAGAGAAAGGGAGAGGGCAGGGAGTGGAGACACTATGAAAGAAAGGATGAAGACAGCAGCAACAGAAAGAAGAGTGAAGGGGAAACTGGAAGATACAGAAAGGACCAGCAAAGAAGGGACATGCAGAGACGAATTTAGGCACAGAAACAGGATGGGGAGAGGGGTTGCAGGAAAACAAAGAAACAAAATCTTCAGTACGAACCTAATGTGACAGACAGACTGTGAGTTGTGATCTGGTAGGCTGCTGCTAGGAAGCATTCATATTATAACATCCAAGGCAAACCACTGAGAGAATGCAGGCTCAAAGTGCTATAAGGCACAGACACATGGAAGGGAAGGCATGCTCTAAAGGGAACTGCAGTGGGGACTGAGCAATAGGATATAGAGGGTAAAAATAGCTACTAGCAGTGGCTACAGTGTCTGATCTATGCATCAATCCATCGCATAAGCAGCCACAGAGAGTTTTAATTCAAGAGCCTGGTAATAATTGTAGTATTAATACATTTCCTGATTTAAAGCTACAGTACAGGACTTCATTGTTTAATTGTACCATTGTGTATTTATAGTAAAAAAAAATGACTAAACACATATGTTTTTATAGTTCCTGTGCTTTAGATTGCAAACTCTAAATATATCAATTTATTAGGTTTCTTTCATCTCTATCAAAAAATAGTAAGCTATTTTTTCTTGGATCCCCCTTCCCCCCATTATGTTTACTGCCTTCTTCCCTAATGTGATATTATTCCAACGATTGGTGTGAATTTTTGAGTAAATGTTTTCCTTATTCAGTATCTGGGTCATTTAATCGGAAGCACTTTGATGTTTTGCTGTACTTTTGATAAGTGTTGGCAAGAGATAAAATCATTCATGGTTACTCCTGACTTCATGTATTATGTCTGTTCTCCACAGACAAGATTTGTAAATTCCTTTCTGCATTAATAAAATCTTATGCTATGATTAAAGGATTGCCTTATGTGTTAGGGAATAATGCAGGAAACCAATTGCAATATTGTCATAAAGATTAACAAAGCTAAACTCTCTCTCTCTCTTTATGTGTGTGTGTCTGTGTGTGTTATATATATAATGTATAAACTGTGTATATATATATATATATATATATATATATATATATATATATATATAGCGGTACAGTATGTAAGAATTAATGTTGGGACATAGCTTAGTAGCTTAGACTGGAAGGACATGTGCCCCAGATGGTGTAGGGGATGCCAGTTGCAAGGCATGTGCCCCAGGTGTTGTTGGGGTGTCTTTGAGAAGCAAGGAGAGCATAGAGATAAACAGCCTTGCACAATTTGTCAGAACCGAATTATTGCAATGGGTTTTAGCCAGGCTTCTGGTTAACATTTAAAGGGGTTTTCCGAGATTCAGATATTGATGACCTATTCTCAGAATAGGTCATTAACATCAGATCAGCAGGGGTCCTGAGTGCCAACATGGCTGTCTTGCAGCTTACCCAACACAACGGCATCTGTTGGATAGGACTGAGTTGCGCCTAGGCCATGTGACTGATCAATGTGATGTCTCTGGCTTAAAAAGAGTCGACCGCACTTACCGGAGTGCCACTGCCTCCTCAAACAGCTGATTGGGGGGGTTATATATGTCGGATGCCATCCATTCTGATATTGATGACCTATTCTAAGGACAGATCATCAGTATCTAAATCTCAGAAAACCCCTTTACTATGAGAGATGACTATGGATTTGATGTTAACAACAGACTGTGAATCTATTATCATATTATTTATATTAATGGGCACCAAGAGTGATTTAGAATAATGAAGCATGTAATGGAAATAATACCAATAGTACAGTATAATTATTGATAGACTAAGCTGGTAAATGATTATATCATTTAGTATAGTATATTAGCTACTTAAGACACGGATCAATAATAAGTTCATTTCACACCTTTCAGTTCTTTACATTGTATGAGAGGAGCACATAATGGGGATAAGAGAAATAGCGAAATATCAGAACAACCATGTAAGGATGTGTACAATAAACATAAAACACAGCATCTCATCCAATAGCACTAAAGCTAATAACAAGCGGCATGGTTCAGTTCAGCTGGGAAAAAATAATCTTCTGTTGCCAAGCTTTAATCTTTACATAGTATTTCTAAAGGTTAATTCAACTGCCTGCGAATGGAAATATACTAATGCTCATATACTCATTAATAGAAAAAAAGTAGATTATTGTAAGGTTTTTGTTTCTTCATTTGATAAATGAAATATGAATCATACCACAGAAAATGTTATACAAATGTTCATAGCTGAGACACAATCTAATAAATATGAAGGCACAGTAACTATAGTAGTAAGCAGATCTATATCAAGCCATTTTAATAGATTACCTATTTGTGAAGACCACCCCTAATCTAGACCACATTCTTCTGAAACAACTTCAAATCCATTAAAGGGGTTATCTCATGAATAATGTAAAAAATGAACATCAAACATCATATAGTACATGACAGTCTCTTTCTAACAAAGCTAGAACCAGCCCTATACCTCACGTAGATCCAGAGATCTCCCCATTCATTTCTCTGCTAGATTTATATCAAGCTGACAGCTCAAGGGGAGTGTCTTTTCTGCTGCAGCTAAGGGGGCGTGTCTCAGCCCTGCCTATTACAGCTCAGGAGGCAGGTGAAGGATGAAAAGTGAGCATGTGAGG
This sequence comes from Rhinella marina, assembly GCA_900303285.1. Lineage (NCBI taxonomy): Eukaryota > Metazoa > Chordata > Amphibia > Anura > Bufonidae > Rhinella > Rhinella marina. The sequence continues at coordinate 9,181 of ONZH01011784.1, read as the reverse complement.
CCATCTCAGTGAGCTGGACAGATTAAAAAAACAAACTGCAGGTGGCGCTATATAGATACATTTTATTACATAACTCAGAGGCTATGAAAAATGTTTAATTACATGAAACTACAAAAGTATTCAGGTCAAGGAGCCAGTTTGAAAACTGTAGAATATTTTTCATGGAACAATACCTTTAAGTCCTATGCATACTGGTCATCTTATTTGAAAGAGCCACTTATCTAGTAGACTGTTACTCACCTCAATCATGGGTGGTTGTCCCCAGGGTTTAATTAGTTGTGATCAGTTGCAAAAACTACTGTATTATTTATTTAAAGGGGTCTTCCAGTTTGTTTCAACATCCTTTAAAATAATCATTTATGAAGGTAGCTGTAATTTTGTAATGCATTTTTGTGCCTTTATTCCTCCTATCTTCTGGGCTGTGGTCTTATGATTATGTCCATGCAGCTCCTTCTTATTTCCTCTGATGTTATGTCTATGGGCATGTCTGTGATAGGGGAATGTCTATGCAACTAGCTGGATGGAAGGAGTTATAACATTAGCCGGGCAGTGTTAGGGGCGGTGCTGGAACTGTGGCAGATAAAGCAGAAGTGCATCATGGGTTTGCTTTGATACAAGAACAGGAAGTGCTACACACAGAATGGAAACAAACCAGAGTGATTGTTTTAAATGGTAAGAACTGGTCAGGAGAGTCCAAATTGATGATCCAGACCAGTCTCTTGCTGTCCTCTTCCAGAAGGCTCGCAGCAGGGTCTGCTCTGTCCCTCCTTGCAAGTTGTGGTGTCCTTGCTGGTTTGGCCCTTACTCCTGTGCCTGCAGTGTGCACGTATGCACCCTCCAGTTCTGAAAAAGGCCAGCGCATGTGCCTTAATCTTCCCCAGCCAATGGTCAGTAGTCCTGGGGTACTTAAGGTACCTTCACCTGTGAGAAGATGCCTGATCAAAAGGTACATTGCTAAGTTCCCTGCAAAGGGATAATTTGTTGTCTTCCTGTGTACCAAACTCTGACCAGTTACTATTTTCTGATGCTCTATTGCCTGACCTGAATTGTGCCTGTTACCCGTATTGATTCTACACTACCTGGTCTGTCCTTGGACCATTTATTTTATTGCAGTACTCATCCAGCCCTGACCTCAGCCTGTCCCTCACTACGATCTTGCCTTATCTCCCAGTGTCCTGTACTGGTGTGTTGGACTCCTGTGGGTCAGCTGTTAACCACACAGAGACTATTCCAGGAGCTAGCGGCCAGCTGGCTCCCTTGCTGTGAAGTCCAGATCCCTATACAGTGGTTAATGGGCGAATACCATGAATACCAGAGAACGGCAGAATAAAGCCGTCTGGATTAACCCAAACCCAAATATTTTTGTTAACACAGTGGCTCCAAACCCAGTGCCATAACAGAAAAAAGCATGGCGAAGATGTACATGAGGTAAGCAATATCATGAACACATCTGATAAGAACAATAATAATCCCAGAAAACCCTTTTACATTTTTCAAATACTTGGATAAGCCAACACTTCATGATAAGTCTAGCATGGCTACCTAGGCCTCCAGTCATTAGGAAAACAGCCACAGCACTATTACAGGAAAGTGACTCCTTCAAATGTAACCATTAGAGATGAGCGAATTTTTCAAAAATTCGATTCGGCTGGTTCGCCGAATTTTCCGTAAAGATTTGCTTCGATCTGAATAAATTTGTTGCGAATCGCGTTAAAAAGCGGCTACTTCCGGGCTACAGAGAGCCTGGATAGTGGTGTAGAACACTGTGCCTTGCAGTAAAACGCATAGTGAGTAGTGTTGAGCGAGAACCTCTGTGCTCATATGCTCGGGTGCTCTGGCCAAGCACTCGAGTATAATGTTAGTCAATGGGACTAAACCAGGCACCCCCGCTCGGAAGAGGGGAGGGTGTCTGGTTAATAGGAAAAGGTCAGAATCGCGACTTCTCCTCTTTTACTCCTTTCTCTCGTAATAGTTTGCTAATTAACTGAATGTGTACGCATTAGCGCACAATGCGAACGCATTAGCATACAAATTTGTACGCATTAGCATACAATGCGTAGCATTAGCGTACAAATCAACTTTAAAGTGAATGCCAGCATTGCGCTCGAGTACACTCGGTGTTTGGCCAAACACCGAGCAAAGCCGAGCGTAGGCATGCTCGGGCGAACAGCGAGTTTGGCCGGGCATGCTCGCTCAACACTAATAGGGAGTCTACTGTGGTAGTGAAAGAATACTGTGAGCCAGTGTGACACGCACATAACAGGCTTCGCTCTTAGAATCGCTGTACACTTTTATGTATTTGGGCAGTTAAGGGGCCAAAACTCACCAAACAACTCAAGTCTGAACTCAGCCTTAAAGGTCAATGTTAGCGTCAGCTATAAACAATCGTGCAGAGGCCCAAGATCCTACTACAGTGCCAAAAGCGCATGCCTTTTAACACCAATTCACTGATTCCACATACATTTCGACAGAACCTGTTCTATTACACGCTTATACAAGTAGAGCACCCCCCCAGACAGCGTGGAGATGGCAGTGGCAGCAGCATCAGCAGACTATAGAGTGGCACGACAACAGTGTGGCCAGGTGGCAGCAGCATGAGTAGGCCACAGAGTGGCAGAATGACAGACCCTGGAAGTGGCAGCAGCAGTGGAAGTAGTAGTACAATTTGGAGGCCACAGAGAAGCACAATTACCTAAATTTGACGTAGCGGCAGCTAGGAGACGGCATGTGCAGTCGGCGGCGGCAGCAGCATCAGGCCGGAGAGTGGCATGGTAACATACCCTGAAGAGCAGACCGTAAAAAAGAATTCTTGGCCTTTTGGTTAGGATCAACTGTAGCATATGTTCTTATCAGCAGCTGCAAGAGGCAGCAGCAGTCGAAGAAATTTCAAGGCCACAGAGTGGCACCGTAACAGCAGCTGCAAGAGGCAGCAGCAGTCGAAGAAATTTCAAGTCCACAGAGTGGCACCGTAACAGCAGCTGCAAGAGGCAGCAACAGTCGGAGAAATTTCAAGACCACAGAGTGGCACCGTAACAGCAGCTGCAAGAGGCAGCAGCAGTCGAATACATTTACTAGGCCAACGAGTGGCACCATAACAGCAGCTGCAAGAGGCAGCAGCAGTCGAAGAAATTTAAAGGCCACAGAGTGGCACCGTAAAAGCAGTTGCAAGGGGCAGCAGCAGTCTAAGAAATTTCAAGGCCACAGAGTGGCACCGTAACAGCAGCTGCAAGAGGCAGCAGCAGTCGAAGAAATTTCAAGGCCACAGAGTGACACCATAACAGCAGCTCCAAGAGGCAGCAGCAGTCGAATATATTTACTAGGCCAACGAGTGGCACCGTAACAGCAGCTGCAAGAGGCAGCAGTCAAACAAATTTCAAGGCCACAGAGTGGCACCGTAACAGCAGCTGCAAAAGGCAGCAGCAGTCGAAGAAATTTCAAGGCCACAGAGTGGCACCGTAACAGCAGCTGCAAGAGGCAGCAGCAGTCGAAGAAATTTCAAGGCCACCGAGTGGCACCGTAACAGCAGCTGCAAGAGGCAGAAGTCGAATACATTTCAAGGCCACAGAGTGGGAGAGGCAGCAGGAGTCGTACTAATTTTAATGAGACAGAATGGCATAGTGACATACCCTGGGAGAGGCAACAGCAGGTAGCGGCAGCTAGAACACAGTGTGTGGAGGCGGCGGCAGCAGCATGAGTAGGCCACAGAGAGGCACAATTACATAATTAGGAGGTAGCGGCAGCTAGGACACAGCGTGTGGAGGCAGCAGCAGCAGCATACCGTAGAGTGGCACTATTACATAATTTGCAGGTAGTGGCAGCTAGGACACAGCGTGCGGAGGCGGCGGCAGCAGCATGAATAGGCCACAGAGTGGCACAATTACATAATTTGGAGGTAGCGGCAGCTAGAACACAGCGTGTGGAGGCGGCAGCAGCAGCAGTAGCACACCGTAGAGTGGCACAATTACATAATTTGGAGGTAGCGGAAGCTAGGACACAGCGTGTGGAGGCAGCAGCAGCATCATCAGGCCACAGAGTGGCATGGTGACATAGCCTGGAGGTGACAGCAGTAGCAGCATGAGGAGACCTGATTGTTGAGGTCCAGCAGCATCAGAAGGCTACATATTGGGTCAGTGACAGAGTGGAGAGGTGGGCGGCAAAGATGCTGGTAAAGATGCTGGGTGGTAGAAGGAGCAGCTGGTAGGTGTGTGGCATCAGGCGGGTGGCAGCATCATAAGAGTGGCTGAGGCAGGTAGCCTGAAGAATACAGTCTCATTTGTCAAGGTTTGGGTGACGCATTATGGCTGATCTAATCTGATGCATCAGGAGTTGGTGGGTGGAAATCCTGGCTGATCCATGGCTGATTCATCTTGACAAAGGTGAGTCTTTCCACATTTTGGAAGGACAGGCGAGTTCTCCTTGGGGTAACTATGGCCCCCGACGCACTGAACACCCGCTCTGATGCCACACTACTAGCCGGGCAGGACAGCTTCTCCATTGCAAAATTGGCCAGTTGTGGCCACAAATCCAGTTTGGCTGCCCAGTAGTCCAGTGGATCTTCAATGTGGGGTGGCAGGGTGCTGTCCAAGTAGGCCACCACCTGCTGGTTCAGGGTCTGCTCCTGGTCTACCTGCTGCTGGTGAGTACTTTCCGCACTTGGCGGGTGAAGAAAGCTGCTCATCAGCGACTCCAGACTCAAGCTGCTGCTGACGGAGCTGGTACTGCTCCTAACCCCCCACCCCCCACAGAAGCCATGGCAGTGGTACGTGAGCGCTGAGGGACCCCCCGGTCAGACCTATGAGAGGATGGACGATGACGCAGATAGGCAGCAGCCAACTGACTACATAGGATTAGAGATGAGCGAGTAGTGTTCGATCGAGCCGGTATTCGATCGAATACTACGCTATTCGGCATACTCGATTTCAATCGAGTATAACGGCGATGGCGCACTTAGAATTCGTTTCCCCTCCCACCTTCCCTGGCGCTCTTTTTCCACCAATCACCATGCAGGGGGGGTATGACAGGCCCGCGGAGCACGCTGGCAGCGCGAAAACGGCGTCTACATGGATTGGCTGGAAAAACCATGTGACCTCGAATATTAAAAACTCAGCTCTTCCTGCTCGTTCGCATATGCTGCGTGAACTTAGTCAGGGACAGAGGCTGGAGAAGGGAGAGATAGGTTTTAGCTGTTGGACGGGCAGGAGCGTGATTAAAAGCCCTTATCAGGGCTACTATAGTGCAGTACAGTGATAGCTTTACTACAATATACACTCTGCAGAGAACGGCTGCTGTATTCAGGGATAGCTGCTGGAGTAGGGACAGAGAGAGGCATTAGTGGTGTATTAGGTGCTCTGCTACATACCAAACTATATTTGGCACTACTGTTCTGCGTTCTTTTTGGCTGCAAAACCCTGTTATATACCTAGTGTGTATATGCACCATCTGATCTGGCAGTATACGGCTGTGAATTTTTTTTTTTTTTTTTAAATACAGTTTATTTGGCTCTAGTGTTCTGGGTTCTGTGTGCCTGCAATACCCTTTTTGTATACCAGGTGTAAATACCCACCGTCTGACCTGTTAGTACACGGCTGTGTACCTAGAAATAAAAAAAAAAGGCCTTTTCTTTGGCACCTGTACTGTGCGTTCTCTTGCAAAATAATTTTATATACGTGGTGTTAATACCCACCGTCTGATCTGTTAGTACACGGCTGTGTACCTAGAAATATAAAAAAAATAGGCCTTTTCATTGGCACCTGTACTGTGCGTTCTCTTGCAAAATAATTTTATATACATGGTGTTCATTCACACCGTCTGATCTGTTAGTACACGGCTGTGTACCTAGAAATATAAAAAAAATAGGCCTTTTCATTGGCACCTGTACTGTGCGTTCTCTTGCAAAATAATTTTATATACATGGTGTTCATTCACACCGTCTGATCTGTTAGTACACGGCTGTGTACCTAGAAATATAAAAAAAATAGGCCTTTTCATTGGCACCTGTACTGTGCGTTCTCTTGCAAAATAATTTTATATACGTGGTGTTAATACACACCGTCTGAACTGTTAGTACACGGCTGTGTACCTAGAAATATAAAAAAAAAAAAAGACTTTTCATTGGCACCTGTACTGTGCGTTCTCTTGCAAAAAAATTGTATATACGTGGTGTTAATACACACCGTCTGATCTGTTAGTACACGGCTGTGTACCTAGAAATATAAAAAAATAGGCCTTTTCATTGGCACCTGTACTGTGCGTTCTCTTGCAAAATAATTTTATATACGTGGTGTTAATACACACCGTCTGATATGTTAGTACACGGCTGTGTACCTAGAAATATAAAAAAATAGGCCTTTTCATTGGCACCTGTACTGTGCGTTCTCTTTCAAAATACGTTTATATACGTGGTGTTAATACACACCGTCTGATCTGTTAGTACACGGCTGTGTACCTAGAAATATAAAAAAAATAGGCCTTTTCATTGGCACCTGTACTGTGCGTTCTCTTGCAAAATAATTTTATATACGTGGTGTTCATACACACCGTCTGATCTGTTAGTACACGGCTATGTACCTAGAAATATAAAAAAAATAGGCCTTTTCATTGGCACCTGTACTGTGCGTTCTCTTGCAAAATAATTTTATATACGTGGTGTTAATACACACCGTCTGAACTGTTAGTACACGGCTGTGTACCTAGAAATATAAAAAAAAAAAAGACTTTTCATTGGCACCTGTACTGTGCGTTCTCTTGCAAAATAATTTTATATACGGGGTGTTAATACCCACCGTCTGAACTGTTAGTACACGGCTGTGTACCTAGAAATATAAAAAAAATAGGCCTTTTCATTGGCACCTGTACTGTGCGTTCTCTTGCAAAATAATTTTATATACGTGGTGTTAATACACACCGTCTGAACTGTTAGTACACGGCTGTGTACCTAGAAATATAAAAAAAAAAGAGACTTTTCATTGGCACCTGTACTGTGCGTTCTCTTGCAAAATAATTGTATATACGTGGTGTTAATACACACCGTCTGAACTGTTAGTACATGGCTGTGAAGGCAAAATATTGTAACAAAAAAAAAATAAAATGCGGAGGGGGGCTAGCGGAATCGGACGTGGACGAGGACGGGGGCGCGGAAATGCTGTTGGTGGCCTTGTTGAAGCCAGTGGGGATACAATGCGTGCTGGTGAGGGTCAGCCAGGATCCCACTCATCCAGAATCCCTGCCTTTATGGGACAGTTAAGCAGGGGGCGGGTTACACCGCTGTTGAGGCCTGAGCAGGTTGAACAGGTGGTGCAATGGATAGCCGATAGCGCTTCCACACAGTTGTCCACCAGCCAGTCATCCACACAGTCTCACTCTGACCCTCCTTCCTCCACACCTGGCCAACAGAGTCATCCCACCATTGACCCCTCCCAGGAGCTCTTTTCGGGTCCTTTTTCAGATGTGCCGGAAGAATCCCAGGAGCTAGCAGAGGAATTTGTTTGTAGTGATGCCCAACCACTTGAGTATTCGCCATCTCCTGCTGATGTGGACCCTGAACCAGCATCTGTTATCATGAGCGATGATGATGATGAGACGCAGTTGCCATCAAGGGAGGCTGTTGGAATGTCCAGTGGGCAGGAGGAGGAGCAGAGTGAGGAAGTGGAAGAGGAGGTGGTGGATGACGAAATGACCGACCCCACTTGGCCAGGGGTGATGTCCAGCGGGGAAAGCAGTGGAGAGGTGGTGGTCTGCGCAGCACCGGAAAAAGGCAGCAAGAGGCAGAGGGATGTCCAGAGGCAGAGGGATGTCCACAGGCAGAGGGATGTCCACAGGCAGAGGGATGTCCACAGGCAGAGGGATGTCCAGAGGCAGAGGACAGTCCAGACAGAGAAGTGAGGCCACAGCCAGCAGGGCCGAAGCTGTTCCCGGCAGCGGGCAGTCGCGCGAAGCTCCCCCATCGAGGCCTCGTACTTCTGTGGTGTGGAGATTTTTTAATGTTTGTGCGGATGACAAACTGAGCGCGGTTTGCACACTCTGTCACTCAAAACTGAGTAGGGGCTCTGAGAAGAGCAATCTGACCACCTCAGGCATGCGGCGTCACTTGGAAGTCAAGCACTGGGCTGAGTGGGAGAGAGCAAACGCAATACAACCTGCGCAAGGTCTTCCTGCCACTGCCTCTTCCCCTTTATTGTGTGCTGCCACTGCGGTCCAGACCTCCAGCCAGGACACCTCCACATCTGCCTCTGCCTCGGCTACTTTGGGGCCTTCTCCTTCAGCCTCCCCTTCCCCCGCATCTTCGCCTGCACCTTCACACTCCTCGTCCCATCAACTGTCCATCTCGCAGGCGTTCGACCGCAGGCGGAAGTACGCCTCGAGTCACCCCCAAGCCCAAGCCTTAAACTGCCACATCTCCAAACTGCTGGCCCTGGAGATGTTGCCGTTTAGGCTTGTGGAGACGCAGGCCTTCCGCGACCTGATGGCGGCTGCCGCACCTCGCTATTCCGTCCCCAGCCGCTACTACTTTTCCCGGAGTGCCGTCCCCGCCCTGCACCAGCACGTGTCGCGTAACATCAGGCGGGCCCTGAGGTACGCAGTCAGCGCAAAGGTCCACTTGACCACCGACTCGTGGACAAGCGCTTGCGGCCAGGGACGCTACATCTCTTTGACGGCACACTGGGTGAATGTTGTGGAAGCGGGGACGGGGTCGCAAACAGAGACGGCCTACCTACCACCCCCGCCCAAGATTGCCAGCACGGGTTCTGATAAACCCCCCTCCTCTTCCTCCTCCTCCTCCTGTGCCTTAACATCGCCCTCAGCCGCTAGCTGGAAGCGTTGCAGCACTGGCGCGGGGAGACGTCAGCAGGCGGTGCTTAAGATCATCAGCTTGGGCGACAGGAAGCACAGCGCCCCAGAGATGAGGGACGCCATATTGCAGCAGACGGAGATGTGGCTGTCGCCGCTGCAGCTAGGGCCAGGCATAGTCGTGTGCGATAACGGCCGTAACCTGGTGGCGGCTCTGGAGCTTGCCGAACTCAATCACGTACCATGCCTGGCCCACGTTTTTAATCTGGTAGTCCAAAAATTTCTAAAGACTTACCCCAACCTGGCAGAGCTACTGGTGAAAGTGCGGCGCTTGTGCGCTCACTTTCGGAAGTCAACTGTAGCTGCTGCTAGCTTAAAAAAACTCCAGCAACGC